>CAUYPK010162059.1:0-56117 GCA_963574355.1 Loris lydekkerianus
ATTTAATTTCTCTGTCATAAATGAAGCTCAGTTTAGCTGGGTACAGGATCCTGGGTTGAAAGTTATTTTGTTTTAGGAGATTAAAAGTCAATGATCATCCTCTTCTAGCTTGAAAGGTTTCAGCAGAGAGATCTGCAGTTATTCTAATATTCTTCCCCTTGTAGGTAATGGTTTTCTTTTGTCTGGCAGCTTTCAGAATTTTCTCCTTAATATTAACTTTACTGAAATTGATTATGATGTGTCTGGGGGATTTCCTATTCAGGTTGAGTTGTGCTGGAGTTCTGAAACTTTCTGCTCTATGAATTTTGGAATCTCTTGGCATGTCTGGAAAGTTCTCCTTCATAATCTCATTGAGAAGAGACTCTGTGCCTTGTGAAGCCACTTTGTCACCTTCAGGGATCCCTATAAGACAAATATTGGTTTTCTTCAAATTATCACCGAGCTCTCTGAGAGAGTGGTCTGTTTTTGCTCTCCATTTCTCTTTCTCTTTTGATCGTTTGGGAGTGCTCAAAAGCTTTGTCTTCAGTATCAGAAATCCTTTCTTCTGCTTGTCCCATTCTTTTACTGAGGGATTCTACTGTGTTTCTCAGATATTTTAGGGATGCAACTTCTTGTCTCAATTTGTCAAAATCTTTGGTCATTTGATCTTTGAATCCGTTGAATTCTTGAGATAACCTTTGGAATTCTAATTTGATCTTATTTGCTATCCAGATCCTGAATTCAATTTCTGACATCTCAGCTTTTTGTTTGTGCATGGGGTCTTTTGCTGTTTCTACCCCATTGATCCCTGAAGAAATTGATCTACTCTCATTATTCATATTGCCAGAGTTTTTCTGTTGATTTCACTTCAAGATTGTTTTTCACCATTGCCTCTGGCCATCCTCAGATTTGGGGAGGTGTCTCTCCAAGATTAGACCCCAGCGGGATCACTCTATTGTTGCTGAATCTTTGTAGGGAGTGACCCTTTGTAGTTCCTCTGGGGCTGCTCTAGCTAGGGAGTTCTGTTTGTGGAAGCAGTTCCATGTGTGACACACCCAGTAACCTGGGTGGGGTGCTGTGCATGGTTCTGGGAGTGCCTGGCACCCAGTGACTTTGGCACAGATCGCCCAATGCTCCAGCAGTCTCTGGCCAAAAGAAGGGCTCTGTACAAAGGCGGGGAGGCCTCCTGAGGGCACTCAGCTATTTGAGTCCCTGGTCAGATGAACAGGCTATTGTGGAGGCTGGGAGGACACAGAAAGTAGGATGCAGGGTTTCATGGCTCCCGTAGTTCATGATCATGGAAAGTGGAGGCCCAGTGGGTGGGGGTTCACCGGTCGGGTGTCATTGCACAGCTCTTATGTAGGTCTGGGCAGCACCAAGCCCAGGAGTTTGAGGTTGCTATGAGCTGTGACGTCACGGCATTCTACCCAGGGCAACAGCTCAGGGCTCCAGTGTGCCAAAACGGTCTCACTCTGCCCCTAAGGATTAAGGCTGTAAGGCAGCTCAGCCCCTGCCTTTAGACTGCTGTCACTAGGTTACTCAGTCCTGCCCAATCCTTGCTCTGGTACCCGGAGGGCGGAGCTTGCTGGGGCAGTTCTTTCACAATGGCTTCCTGCTCTCAACTCAGTGGCTCAGTCTGGGGCCCCAGACAATGCCCAAAGTTCTCCACACTCCTGCTCAAGCTCTCCCCAAGGCAGTTCAACTGAGTGCCAAGTCCAAGAACACCAAAACAGTTCACAGGTAAGGCCTTTTTGGTTTGCAGTCTAACTGCTGCTTGTACTTACGGTTGCTGGTGTGATTAGGTTGATCAAACATACACAACCGCTTGCCAGTTTTCCACTGTTTTTGTCGTCCTCTTGTGGTCCAGAAATCCCTTGCTGGCTCCCTGTATCCTCAAAGGGATGATTATAGGCAGATCCCACCGGCCAGAGATGCTTGTAGTCTTGTCTCCCCAGACTTGCCGTGCCCAGTTGCAGGGAAGCTGTTACTCGGCCACCATCTTACATGCGGCCCTGGCAGGTTCTCATTGCTGAATATCATGACAGACACCTTCAAAGTACTACTCTTGGGAAGCTATGCAAAGACACCAGCACCTAGTTCATGCTTCAAAGCAATTTTGGAATTCTTTTTCTTGAATAACCATCAGAGCTGTCATACTATTCTTGAAGTCCTGAATGTCATTTAATGTCTTTCTTTCTATACTTTCTTTATCTACAACCACCTGATTTTTGACAAACAGCCAACAGTGTACCCTTGCAGATGGCTGTCTTCCTTCTTCCTTCCTTCCTCCTTCCAGTAAGGTATTTTTGATGTTGCTTCAATTGCCTGGGGTGTCTTTCTCATGAAATATTCTCCTAGGCCAATTTACTCAAGCGTTTATCCTGAACTCTCTCTAAGTATATTTATAATTTCATGTCTTAAGTTTAGGTCCTTTAACCAGTGAGAGTCAATTTTTGTTAGAGGAGAAATGTGTGGGTCCATTTTCAGTCTTCTACAACTTGCCAGTCAATTGATCCAGCACCACTTATTGAATAGAGAATCTTTCTCCTAATTTATATTTTTAATAGGCTTATTGAAAACCAAATGACGATAAATGTCTGAATTCACCGCTTGGTCTTCAATTCTGTTCCATACATCTACCTCTCTATTTTTGTGCCAGTACCATGCTGTTTTGATCACTATCAATTTATAATATAGTCTGAAGTCTGTAAGTGGGATTCTCCTGATTTGTTTTTATTTCTGAGTAACGTCTTGGCTATTTGAGTTTTTTTCTGTTTCCATATAAAATGAAGTAATAATTTTTCCAGGTCTTTAAAATATGAGAGTGGAGCTTTAATATGGATCATGTTAAATCTGCAAATTGTGTTAGGTAGTATAGACATTTTAACAATGTTGATTCTTCACACCCCTGAACATGGTATATTTTTCCATTTGTTAACATCTTCAGCTATTTCTTTTCTCAGAGTTTTATAGTTCTCTTTATAGAGATCTTTCACATCCTTAGTTAGATACACTCCCAGATATTTCATCTTCTTTGGCACTATTGTAAAGGGAATAGAATCTTTGAATGTTTTTTCCCCTTGACTATTGTTAGTATATGTAAAGGCTACAAATTTGTGAGTGTTAATTTTGTATCCTGAGATATTGCTACATTCCTTGATTACTTGTATGAGTTTTGTATTGATTCCCTGGGGTTTTCCAGATATATAATCATATTGTCTGCCAAGAGTGACAATTTGATCTCCACTGGTCCTGTTAGGATACCCTTAATTGCCTTCTCTTGCCTGATTTCAGTGGCTAAGACTTCCATTGCAATGTTAAAAAGCCATGGAGACAGTGGGCATCTTTGCCTGGTTCCTGATCTGAGTGGAAATTATTTCAATTTTACTCCATTTACTATGATATTGGCTGTGGGTTTGCTGTAGATGGCCTCTATCAGTTTAGGAAATGTTCCTTCTATAACTATTTTCTTAAGTGTTCCTATCAAGAAAGGATGCTGGATATTGTCAAAAGCTTTTTCTGCATGAATTGAGAGAATCGTATGGTCTTTGTTTTTAAATTTGTTTATGTGATGTATTATATTTACAGATTTACATATATTGAACCATCCTTGGGACCTTGGGACCTTGGGACCCTACCTACCTTGTCGCAGTTTATAATTTATTTGATGTGTTGTTGGATTCTGTTTGCTAGGATCTTATTGAATATTTTAGCATCAATACTCATTAGAGATATTGGTCTATATTTTTCTTTTTTGGGGGGGGTCTTTTCCTGGTTTGGGTATTAGGGTGATATTTGCTTGATAGAATGAGTTGGAAAGTATTTCTTCTTTTTCTATGTTTTGGAAAATATTAAGTAATGTAGGTACTAGATCCTCTTTAAAAGTTTGGTAGAATTCTGATGTGAAGCCATCTGGTCCTGGGCTTTTCTTTTGGGGGAGATTTCTTATAGTTGATGCTATTTCAGAGCTTGTTATAGGCTTTCTCAACAATTCCACTTCTTTCTGGCTAAATCTGGGAGGGTGATATGTTTCCAAGTATTGATCTATTTCCTTCAGATTTTCCTACTTGTGAGAGTAGAGTTTTATATAGTATTCATTAAGGAATTTTTTAATTTCTGAGGAGTCTGTTGTTATTTGGCCTTTATCACTTAGGATTGATAAAATTAGTGATTTTACTCTTCTACTCCTGGTTAGGTTAGCCAGTGGTTTATCAATTTTATTGACCTTTTCAAGAAACCAGTTCTTTGATTGGTTGATCTGTTGTATGATTCTTTTGTTTTCAATTTCATTAAGTTCACTCTAATTTTAGTTATTTCTTTTGTTCTGCTGGGTTTAGGGTTGGAAAGTTCTTTTTTTTCCAGTTACTTGAGATGACTCATTAAGTTATTGACTTCCTCTCTTTCATTCTCTTGAGAAAGGCTTGCAGCACTATAAATTTTCCTCTTAGGACTGCCTTTGCTGTATCCCAGTGGTTCTGATAGTTCATTTATTTATTATTGTTTTGTTCCAAAAATTTGTCAATTTTCTTCTTAATCTCGTCTATCACCCAGTTATCATTCAGCATGAGGTTATTTAGCTTCCATGTTTTTGTATGCATGTGGAGATTCTTGTTTTTACTGAGTTTAACTTTTATTCCATGGTGATCCAAGAAAATACAAGGAATGATTTCTATTCTTTTAAATTTGCTGAGGTTAGACTTGTGACATAAGATATGATCAATTGTGAAGGATGATCCATGGGCTGATGAGAGGAATGTGCATTTGGTTTTGTTAGGATGAATTGTTCTATAGATGTCTATTAGATGCAAATGTTGAATGGTTAAGTTTAATTCTAAAATTTCTTAGCTTAGTTTCTTTTTTGAGGATCTATCCAACATGCCCAGAGGAGTGTTAAAGTTTCCAACAACTATGGTGCTGTGGGAAATCAAATTGCTCATGCCAGTTAGAGTTTCTCTTATAAATTGAGGCACATTCTGGTTGGGTGCATAGATGTTGATAATTTGAATCTCATTATGTTGAGTATTGCCCTTAACAAATAAGAAGTGACCATCATTATCTTTTCTTACTTTAATTGGTTTAAAGCCTATTGTATTTGCAAATAAAATTGCAACACCTGCTTTTTTCTGATTTCCATGTGCCTGAATTATAGATGACCATCCCTTCACCCTTAGTCTATGTTTATCTTTTAAGGTAAGTTGAGATTCTTGAATGCAGCAGATGTCTGGCCTGAGTTTTTGTATCTGGTCAGCCAAATTGTGTCTCTAGAAGGCAATTTAAGTCATACACATTAATTGAGAGTAATGAAAACCCGACAGAGTTTTGGGTATCAAGTTTTGAAAAAGTCCAGTAGACATTTTTATTCCTTTTGCCACTTTGGAAGTTAGAATTTGATCAAAATTTTCTGAATAATTTTATTTTGATGGTGGAGGATTGTGTTGTTCATTATGGAGGATAGGTCTGAGAATATCCTGAAGAGTTGGTTTAGTTATGGCAAATTTCTTCAACATGTGAATGTCATTAAAGTATTTAATTTCTCCATCATAGATGAAACTCAGTTTAGCTGGATACAGGATCCTGAGTTGAAAGTTATTTTGTTTAAGGAGATTAAATGTTGATGACCATCCTCTTCTAGCTTAAAAGGTTTCAGTGGAGAGATCTGCAGTCATTCTGATGTTCTTCACCTTGTATGTAATGGTTTTCTTACATCTTACAGCTTTCAGAATTTTCTCCTTCTCCTTTTAGCTTTAGCAAAATTAATTATAATGTGTCTGTAAGATGAGTCATGCCGGTGTTCTGAAACTGTCTCTATCAAATTTCAGAATCTCTGGGCATGTCTGGAAAATTCTCTTTAATTATTTCATGGAGCAAAGCATCTGTACCCTTCGCATCAACCTCATCACTTTCAGGTATTCCTATAAGTTGAATATTAGAGCTCTTTGAATTATCCCAGAGCTCTCTGAGAGAATGATCCATTTTTGTTCACCACTTTTTTCCTCTTTGACTGTTTGGGAGTGTTCAAAAGCTTTGTCTTTAATAACAGAGTCCCTTTCATCTGTGGCTCCATTCTGTTAGTGAGGGATTCTACTGTATTTTTTAGATCTTCGAGGGCTGCAAATTCTTGCTTTAATGTGTCAAAATCTTTGGTCAGTTTGTCTTTAAATTTATTAAATTCTTGAGACATCTTTTGAATTTCTGCTTTAAATTCTTATTTCATCATTTCCTCCATTTTGTTGATCCTATTTACTATCCAAATTCTGAACTCGACTTCTGACATCTCAGCCATTTGTTTGTGAATAGGATCTTGTGCTGTGTCTGCTTTATCATTTCTTAGGGAAGTCAATCTACTCTGATTCTTCATGTTGCCCATGTTTTTCCTCTGATTCTGCCTCATGATTGTTTTTCACTGTTGGCTAGGTGGTCTGGTAAGGTGGGATTGGATTGGGGTTTCCTGGGGTTATGGTTAACCAGCCCTTTGTTAAGGATCTGGGACTGATGACTACAGCTTTTTCCCCTTTAGCTTTGCAAAGGACCTGTACAGTATTAGTCGGAGGGTTGGGAAACCTACTTGGTGTGATGGGGTTAGGTGGCTCAGTCTTGTATTCAACTGGTTCTTGTCTGATCCTGGTGGATCAGTGACTCTGGTGAAGTCTTAACCAAGTTGGAATGGACTGGATACTTTCATAACCTGAGTGGGTATTCTACGACAGGTATGTTCAGGAGCACTGGAAGATGCAGGCAATACCAGATGCACTTTCCTTGTTCATGCTCCTGCCAGGTGGACCACACAGAAGGTAAATGAATTGTGTCACTCAATGAGTGCTCATCCTGTTCTCAGACCAGTGCCTGGGGTACCAAGATGATGGAGATATGGCCTCATCCTGGATCTGCATATGCAGAGTCCTGCAGTAGAGCCTCAGTATAGATGCTGCTAACACCCAGAGTCTGTCTTCCCTATACCCCAAAACACATTTCAACAAGAGTTTTAAGCTAATAATTATCATAAATAACAGAAATGTCTGATGCCATATTTCATCCTTCTCTAAGAAGGGTGAAGTCAAAATACAGGTCAAAAATCATCATTTATTTCTGCAAATAATAAAAAATGAGTAATTACTACATTCTTGTTTTTGAGCTAAAAAATACAGCTATGTTATTAAATAAATAAAAATGTTTTTAATCTGTGTGTTCAGGAATATTGCCATTGAAATGGAGTTTTTTTTAAAGTAGAAAAATGCATTTTAATTGGTGAAGTATGTTCATTTTCCCTCTATTTTCTTACTCCTGGTTTCACCTTATTTTATTTGAAATATGATTATATAAAATGATTTATAAAGCCATATAACTGAACTTTTACACCATAATTTTTCATTAAAAGAACTATTTTTTGATACTATTTTGGAGATTTTATTTTATGTGTTTCACAACTATGGATTTTACTGAATTCTTATAACATTTTCAGTTCTTCCTTTTCTTCATTCTTAAAAAAGTAGTTATTGAGGTTTCTCCTTTTTCAATTTGATTTTGTGAGGCACTCAATCTCTGTGATATAATTCACAATATTTAAAGTTGCACATATGGTTCTTCTTTGTAAGCTATCCATTAGAATCACAAGAAAAGAAAGAATCATCCCTTTCACTCCCAACATGTGACTATGTCTTTATTTTTTTCCTACATACTAACTCAGACAATTTCTCATATTGTGGAAAAATTAAGATTTATGAACAATTTTCTTCCTCTCTCATTGTATGCCTCAGATTTTAAATGCAAGTGGTATAACGTGCTCTGACAACCTATGTCTTCTGCACCACCTACCAATCCTCAAAGCACATCTTACCGAGTCATCACCATCCAATCAATAATGGCCCATGCTGAGCAGATGTGGAAGAAGAGTACCTTTATTTTTCTGTAAATATTTGAAATTGAACTAATTCTTTTGTACTGAACTTGGGTGCACTGACAATGGCTTTCTTTTTAGATGAGTGAAATAAACTAGTGTAAAAGTACCTTGTACATAGGCATGTTTCACTGATGTGTACAACTACAGCCCACCATCATCTGCCAATATTCCAATTGCATAAGAAGGAGTCCTCTGAAGTGGTTCTCAACCTGTGGGTCACGACCCCATTGGGGGTTAAATGATCCTTTCACAGGGGTCACCTAAGACCACCCTGCATATCAGATATTTACATTATGATTCATAACAGTAGCAAAATTACAGTTATGAAGTAGCAATGAAAATAATTTTATAGTTGGGGGTCACCACAACATGAGGAACTGTATTAAAGGGCTGCAGCATTAGGAAGGTTGAGAAACACTGTAAGGTGATATCCAACAGAAACCAACATATCTTTGCTACCTTTTTACTGGAACATGTATTGTTATCTTCCTGTCTGCCTTCCTTTCTTACCCAGCCTTTCTCCCTTCCTTTTTGCATTTCTTATTTTCTTCTTATAGAAAATTTCTTTCCCTCCTCTCACCTTTACCATTATTTCCTTCCTTCTTCTTCTGCATTCTTTTCTCCCTTACTTTCTTTTCCATCTTTCCCCTTGGGCATGAGAGTAACATAACTAGGGTACTGATTTGAGGTGACCAATCATGCACCATTAAGAAGCATAAGCTTTCTGAGTATGAGCCTGTATCTGTGGAGCATAATTAGAAAAACACTACAATTTTGTAGGCAAGAGATGATGAGGTTCTGAAATGTGGTCATGAAAAAGGTAAAGAGAGGCTGGATAAAAGGTGTTGTGAAGATAGAATTGACAGTTTCTCAATTACAGAGGACTAGAACACCTTCAGAACACTTAGAGAATTATTTGTACATTATAACTATGAATTTTCCATCACTAATTTGGCAATACAATGTGAAATTCAACAATCTGCTCATTATATGAATAAAAATATCATAAATAAATTAGGGAAAAAAAAGTGAGAAATATAGGCATGTGTACCTATATATATATGTATTTTATATATACATATATATGTGTATATATTATACACATATATTATATATACATATATTATGCAAATATACATATATACACATATATTATATATATATATATTACATATATGTTATATATTATATATATACACACATATATATATATAAACCAAGTAAGCTACATGGAGCAAAACAACAACAGTTTGTAAATCAGTTCAATCTCATTCTGGAAAACTGCATATCATGCAATGCAAACATGAACTTTCAATTGTAAAAATGAGGTTGAATTTTAAATGTTGGTTATCTATGAATGAAGACCTCTGCATAGGGACTATAGTGGGTTTGCATGCTTAGATGTGCTAAACTATGCACTCAAAAAAAATACTTCTCTCCCATGACCTCTTTAGAAAAATAATACCATTGGGCATCACGCCTTGGAAACTCACATGGCATGGTTAATGAAAAGCCCAGAGTTTGGAGAGAATATTGAATTTGAAAGTCTCTGAGAGTGTTCCCCAAATGGATTGTTAAGTCCCTGTGACAGAGAACATTAGTGCTAGATGATGACAGGAATTCTATTCTAAACACAAACCATATTGTCTGTGATTAAAGGCAGATGCCAGAAGAGGGCATCCAGGACATTGTGACCAGAGCTATCCTTTGGTAATTTCAAGTTTATGACTAAAAGTAATTGTAATAAATAAAGCAAAATCTGCCTTCATCCCCATATTGAAAAGTGTATGTCTATGTACTTCTAAAACCTTAAGCTCCAAATTTTCTCTACATTTGGGAAAAGATATCAAAATTCTTATATACATATATATGTGTGTGTGTATGTATATACATATATATACACGTAGACACACACACACACACACGCATATATACATATTTCTTTTACAGATGCAAGGAGTAAAAAAAAAAAAGCAAACTCCAGGCCACAAACTGAAGATATCCACCCCAACCATTTAGAGCCTATACATGAGCAAGATTCTGTTTTCCTGTGAATCTACCAGTGCCTATTTATCTGTGCAGTGTGTTAAATAGGGCTGGTGAAAGGACAAGTGATTAACCTGTTTTTGTCCCCATAATATGCCAATTCAGAAAAAAATAACTATTTACCATTTTGATGGATTTATTTTCCCAATAAGTACTTATGGTGATTTTGGTGAAATACTCATCCTTTAAACTTAAAAAAGGTAATAGAGTTGTATATATTTTGAAGTACATACTATAGTTTGATATATGTATATAATGTGTAAAGATCAAGTTAGGATAATTAGATATCCATCACCTCAAATCTTTATTTTTGCTTTACATTGGAAACATTACAATTTTTCTCTTCTTTTTTGAAATATATAATAAATTTTTGTTAACTATAATTTCCCTATTGTGCTATAACTTCCTGTCTCTAACTGTATTTTTGTACCCATTAACCAACTTTTCTTCATCCTACTCTTTCCCCCTTCCCTTCCTGGGCTTTAAGGAGCTCCCAAATATGACTGAGTTACCAAACTCTAATTTGAATTTTTATCATCTGAATTTCAACTACATACAAAAATTCTGCTTTGCCCGGGTTTGATGGCTCACACCTGTAAACCTAACACTCTGGGAGGCCAAGGTGGGTGGATTGCTTGAGCTCATAAGTTTGAGATCAGCCAGAGCAAGGGTGAGAACTCATCTCTAAAAATAGCCAAGTGTTGTGGCAGGTGCTTGTTGTCCAAGCTACTCAGGAGGCTGAGGCAAGAGAAATCTCTTGAACCCAAGAGTTTGAGGTTGCTGTGAGCTATGACGCCATGGCATTCTAAAAACAAACAAACAAAAAATACAAAAATTCTGCTTCTCTTAGATTCATTCCTACCTTTTTCAGTTGTTGATGTCCCAGAATGACATATTTATACATTGTATCCCCCAAACCTTAAACTAATAATTCATTTAAATGCATTACTCTTAAATTATATAACAAAGAAAATTGGAGTAATAAACAATTGTTACATTTACAGTAGTTTTAGTAATATATTTACCTTTATTGAGATTGTTATTTCTTCACAGAGATTTGAGTTGTTGGGTAGTAGCATTTCTCCTCACTCTGTAGGAATCTACTGAACATTTCTCTCAGAAAAATGCTACTGGCCTAATGGTAATGAAACTTCTCAATTTTTGTTTATTGGGAGATGCCTTAATTGCTCTTTCACTTTTTATTATTAGTATTTTTTAGTAAATCATAACGTTGTACATTGATGCATTTATGGGGTTCAGGGTATATTGCTTCAATATGCAATGTGAAATGCTTACATTGAACTAAGTAACACATCTGTCACAATTATACTCATTTCTTAATAGGTTTCAAGTGTACCATTGTATCATTCACATTAGGTGAGGTACCCCCAAATACCCTTCTTCCTCCAATATCCCCCTTTTTCTCCCCTCTTTCTCTTCTTCCATTCTACTTTCTGGAATATAGTTATGTTTTGCCATTCATATGAGTGTGTGTGTGATTATAAATTGATTTCATAGTAGTATTGAGTATATTGGATACTTTTTTTTCCATTCTTGAGATACTTTACTAAGAAGAATATCTTCCAACTCCATCCAAGTAAACATAAAAGATGTGAAGTCTCCATCTTTTTATGGCTGCATTGTATTCCATGGTGTACATATACCACAATTTGCTAATCCATTCATGAGTCAATGAGCACTTGGGCTGTCTCCATGTCTTGGCTACTATGAATTGTGGTGCCTGAAACATTCTTGCAAATGTCTTTGTTGTAAAATAATTTTTGATCAACTGGGTATATACCTAGTAGAGGAATTGCAGGACCATATGGTAGGTCTACTTTTAGTTTCTTGAGTGTTCTCCAAACTTCTTTCCCAAAAGGTCATATTAGTGTGCTTTCCCATGAGCAGTGTAGAAGTGGTTCCCTTCTCTCCTCATCCATGCTAACATCTGTAGTTTGGGGATTTTGTGATGTGGGCTAATCTGACTGGAGTTAGATGATATCTCAAAGTGGTTTTGATTTGCATTTCTCTGATGATTAAGAATGATGAGCATTTTTGTTTGTTTGTTTGTAGACCATGCGCCTATCTTTATCAGAGAAGTTTCTGTGAAAGTCTCTTGCTCACATAGAAATAGAATTATTTATTCTTTTCTTATTGATTAGTTTGAGTTCTCTGTAGATTCTAGTTATCTACAGAGATAACTACAGAGAACTCAAAGAGACCTCTTATCAGAGACCTTTGTTGGAAGCATAACCTGCAAAAATCTTCTCTCATTCTGAAGGTTGTCTTTGTTTTACTTACTGTGCTCTTGGCTTTTTACTTTGATGAGATCCCAGTAATGTATTTTTGGTGTTGCTTCAATTGCCCAGGGGTCCTCCTCATAAAATATTCTCCCAGGACAATTTCTTCAAGTTTTTTCCCGTACTCTCTTCTGGTATTTTTAGTTTCATGTCTTAGCCATTGCAATCAGGCAAGAGAAGGTGATCAAGGGTATCCAAATAGGGTCAGAGGAGATCAAACTCTCACTCTTCACTGATGATATGATCCTATACCTGGAAAATCCAAGGGACTCAACTTCAAAACTCTTAGAAGTGATCAAGGAATACAGCAGCATCTCAGGATATGAAATCAATACAAGTCAGTAGCTTTTATATATGCCAACAATAGTTAAGCTGAAAAAATGATCAAGGACTCTATTCCTTTTACAATAGTGCCAAAGAAGATGAAGTATCTGGGAATTTACCTAATAAAGGATGTGAAAGATCTCTATAAAGAAAACTATGAAACTGTGAAAAGAAATAGTTGAACATGTTAACAAATGGAAAAACATGGCTGGGAAGAATCAACGTTGTTAAAATGTCTATACTACCCAAAGCAATCTACAGTTTTAATGCAATCCCTATTAAAGCACCATTGTCATACTTTAAAAAGCTTGAAAAAATAGTACTTCATTTTATGTGGAATCAGAAAAAACCTCAAATAGCAAATACATTACTCAGAAATAAGAACAAATCAGGAGGTATCATGTTACCAGACTTCAGGCTATACTATAAATCTATAGTGATCGAAACAGCATGGTACTGGCACAAAAACAGAGAGGTAGATTTATGGAACAGAATAGAGAACCAAGAGATGAACCCAGCTAGTTATCATGGTTTGATCTTTGATAAGCCTATCAAAAATATTCAGTAGGGGAAAGACTCCCTATTTAACAAATGGTGCTGGGTGAACTGGCTGGCGACCTGTAGAAGATTGAAACTGAATCCCCACTTGTCACCATTAAAAAAAATTGATGCTCTTTCACTTTTAAAAGATAGTTTTTCCAGATACGAGATTGAGAGTTTTCTTTAAATTTTAACACTTTGAATAATAAATTGGCTTATACTTATAAGAGGAAAATAATATAAATATTTATATTTATATTATAAATAAATATATATATTATATTATAAATATAAATTATTTATATTATAAATATAAATATATATAAATATTTATATTACAAATATAAATATATATAATTATTATAAATAATTACTTCTTTTGGCTTCCAAACTTCCTAATAAGAAGTCTACTGATATTCTTAATGAGGATCCACTGAGCATAATGAGTCACTTCTCTCATTTTCAAAATTGTCTTTGTCTTTCAAAAGTTTGATTATAATGTGTCTCACTAAAGATTTTTTTTTAGGTCATCCTATTTGGAGTTCACTGGGACTGTTTGATGGGTATTTCAGATCTTTATTAAATTTAGAACATTTTTAGCCACTATTTTTTTTTTCACATATCTTCTCTAGCTTCCTTTCTCTCTTCTTCTGTGATTCCTAAAATGTGCTTGTTGGTCCAACTGATCATGTTGCAAAGATTTCTTATCCTCTATTTACTTTTCCTCAGCCTCTTTTCCTTCTGTTCCTCATATTCAATTGTTTTCATTGTCTTATGTTTAAGTATTCTGATTTTGTATTCTGACCATTCAAATCTGCCTCTCTGGTAAATTTTAAAATTTTAGTCTGTGTACTTTTCACCAACAGAATTTTTTTTTAGGTTTTCTACCTATTCAACAATACTTGCATTTTATTCATATGGCGATTTCTTTTTTACATTTATACCACATTTCCCTTAGTTCTCTGGGAAACTTTAAGACAGTTATGTTAATTTCATCACCTATTGGATATCTCACTAGATCTTTGCCATTTACAGATTCTGTTGATTGTTTTTCCTGTGGCTAGGCCACAGTCCTTGTGATTTTCTTCCTTTTTTTTTTTTTTTTTTTTTTTTACCTAGACATTTGAATTGATTTATGTGATTTCACCAGAAATCAGTCTTCTCAAAGGTTTAAGGGTTTTATTTAATTATGATTTTTGTTGTAGTCTGTTTCTGGGCTGAACAAAGTAAATTTAAGGTCCTAACTTAGGATTCAGTCAGGTTTTTTCTGAGTCTGCACTTTCCCTAAGTGTGAACATTCACTTTCTCAGTGTTCTCATTTATGCAGTTGCTTTTGAATATCCTAGCCTTTAATGTCTGACTCCCCCCAAAAAAAGGAAAATGAGGGGGAAAATGACCAGGTGTAGAATATAAATGTCTTAACACAATTACTAAGAAAATGCTGTGAAGGCTATGTTAACCAGTTTGATGAAAATATTTCACATTGTATATAAAACAAGCACATTGTATTCCATGATTGCATTAATGTACACAGCTATGATTTGATTAAAAAAAAAAAAAAGAAAAAGAAAGAAGGAAAGAAAAGAAATGAAAAAAGAGGCATTGGTCTTTTATATCCCCAGTAAGTTACTCCAAGTTGGAGGTGGGAAGGGACTTGACACAATGGGAGGTGGTGGCCTCCAGCCTCTTTGTCTGCACCTCTGTGCTCAGAGGCAATAATCAGCAATCAGAGCATTGATTTTAATATTTGGGAGAGAGGCTCCTTTTGCCTACCCTGCCTTCAGCAAGCTTTGTTCAGGTAGTTATGGGAACATGTGCACAACTGCCTCTCACGGGCCAGGAGTAGGGCAAGAGTACCACTAGCTACTGTGTCCTAAGAGCTCAAAATTGACTATAATTTACTACCCAAACTTTCCTCTGGAAGTTGCAAACCTTCAATATACTCCAGATTTCCCAAAGAATTATATTGGACCCATTCTGCCAGTGCAATTGTTGTCTAGATGGAGACACATTCCTGGTGCTTCCTCCTCCACCATCTTCCTGTCATCCTCTAGCTTATTCCTGGAGCTTTATTTGTGACCATTTTTTCACAATGAATTCAATTGGCTAAATAGACACAGGGCTATTTTATTTTTTATTGTTATTTTGTATCAATTTTTCTAAGTACTCTTTTTTAAGGAATGTGTTTATGTAATGTAAGAAAAATATGTTGGCATGAAGTTGTTCATGATAACCTTTTATTATCCCTTTTATCACTTTTGGGTGTAGCTCTTGTGATATCTTCACCTTCATTATTGATATTTGTAATTTGTATTTTCTCTCTTGATCAGTTTATCTACAATTTTATAAATTTGGTTGATCTTTTTGAAAGAACTGACCTTTGATTTTGTTAATTTTCTCCAGTGCTTATTAGTTCTCTGTCGTGTTGATTTTGCCTCTGATGTTTACTTTCTGTTACTGTGGATTTATCCTACTCTTCTATGTCTGACCTCTTGAAGGGGAAGCTAAGATCATTGATTTTATATATTTTTTCAATAGAAAGATGTAAAACTATAAATATTCTGCTACACTGCTATTGTTCATCTCAAAAATGTATTACTTAGTTTAAATATTATTTAATTTCCCTTTGAACTATTCTTTGACCCAGCTATATTACAATTGGGTCATTTTCACACAAAATTGCATAAGAAATTGGGCATTTTTCATACATTTTAGCGTCAAATTAGGCTTTGCGTAAAACTGCTATATCTTTTGACCTATTGGGTATTTTTTAATGAAACTTTCAGTGTCTTACATCAAAATTAGTCCTTTATTTATTTATAATACATCATACACATCATATTTAGTACTAGCATGTAAAATACGCATTTACTTATTTCCCGATTAAGATGCGTTAATTAGAAGTTTATAAGTATTTGGAAAATTTTTATATCTTATGGTGTCTGAGTTTATTTTAATTGTATTATGTCCAGTAAATCTACATTGTATAATTTCATTTTTTGAATGTATTAGGAAAGATTGTTTAGTTGCCAGTAGGTAGTAAGACCTAGTATGTAGTCTATCTTCATAAATTATTTATTGAGCACTTGAAAAAAATACATTCTGGTTATCAGACCTTTGTTGGAAATGTAACCTACAAATATCCTCTCCCATTCTGAGGGCAGTCTACTTGTTTTACTTACTGTGTTCTTGGCAGCACAGAAGCTTTTTAGTTTTATCAGATCCCAGTAATGTATTTTTGGTATTGCTTCAATTGCCCTGGGGATCCTCCTCATAAAGTTTTCTCCCAGGTCAATTTCTTCAAGTATTTCCCCTGAACTCTTTCCAAGAATCTTTAATAATCAGAATTCACAGAGAACTCAAACCTATTAATAAGAAAAGAACAAGTGGTCCCATTTCATTATGGGCAAGAGACCTCAACAGAAGCTTCTCCAAAGAAGACAGGCGCATGGTCTATAGACACATGAAAATAATGCTCATAATCTTTAATCATCAGACAAATATAAATCAAAAGCACTTTGAGATACCATCTAACTCCAGTAATAGTAGCCCACATAACAAAATCCCAAAACTACAGATGTTGGCATGGATGTGGAGAAAAGGGAACACTTTGCTGGTGGTGGGAATGCAAACTAAGACGGTCCTTTTGGAAATAAGTTTGGAGAAGACTCAGGGATCTAAAAATTGACCTGCCGATGTATCCTGCATTCCTCTACTAGGAGTATATCCAAAAGACCAAAAATGACTTTGCAAAAAAAAAAAAATTGCACCAGATTATTCATTGCAGCTTAATTCATAATAGTCAAGTCATGGAAGAAGCCCAAGTGCCCATTGACCCATAAATGGATTAATAAATTGTGGTATGTGTATACCATGGAATAGTATGTGGCCATAAAAGGATGGAGCTTTTACCTATTTTATGTTTACATGAAGGGACCTGGAACATATTCAAGAATGAAAAAAAAAAAAATTATCCAATGTACTCAGTAATTCTATGACACCAACTTATATTCACTCACTTTCTTATGAAAGATAGAGCGCAACTATAGCCCAGGATGGAGAGAAATGGAGGAGAAAAGAAGGGGGAAGATTTGATAGAGGAAGGGTAAAAGGCAGGATCACACCTATGGAGCATGTTGCAAAGGTACAAGTCAAATCTGTCAAGAGTAAAACATAAATGTTTTAACACAATAATCAAGTAAATGAGGTGAAAGCTATGTTGATTGGTTTGATGTAAGCATGTCAGATTGTATTAAAAAAATCAACACATTGTATCCCACATATGCATAAATGTATTTATGATCTATGTGTACATGACTTAATTAAAAAAAAGAAAAAATACATACTCTGCATTTCTTTAGGTATTTTTCTACAAATATCATTTAATTAACTTTGTTTAATACTACTACCCAATCTCCTATGTCTTTGCTAACTATTTTTTTCTTTAATCATTCTATTAAGTGATGAAGGATGTTCAAATCTTCAGTGATGATTGTGGAGTCACCTATTTCTCTTTTTAAATTCTCTCCATTTTGGTCATGTATATATTTAAATTTTATTATTGGCTGTGTAGCATTTATCTTTATGATTGTTATTTCATCCTATTTAATCAACTCTTGCTGTGAAAATCCTTCTGCCATGAATACCTTTACTCCTGATGCCTATTTTATTCAACTTATTTAATATAGCAACTCCAAACTTCATTTGATTTCTTTTTTGATCTTTCTCTGTTGGTTTAACTATTCTTGTGTTTACATTTAATGTGTTCTTGATATCAAATATGATCAGGAAGTGCTTTTCCAAATTATTCTTAAAATTTCTGCATTTCACTTGGAGTGTTTACTTCAATAAATGCAATGTAATTACTAATATAATTAGGCTAAAGTGTGCCATTTTGTTATATGCTTTTTCTGTCTCTTCTGGCTTTTTATTTTTTACTTCTGCTTGTACTTTCTGTGTTCCTTTAAATTATTGGTATATTTTTCAGAATTCCATTATAAGTTTCCTACTGATTTTCTGCTAAAATTGTAACGCGTATATATAACTTTTCATAGTCTCCTTAAAGTTAATATTGAACTGCACTGCATAAACTGTGAAAAGCTTGCATCCGTGTAGCTGACTTTACTATACCGTATCCACATACATTATAAATCAACAAGACAATGTTATATTTTTGCCTTAAACATTTGTAAAAATTTTAAAGATAATAATAGAAAAAGTATTATTTTGTTTTACTCAAACAATTACACTTCTAATTCTCTTTCTCATCATGAGAATCTGGTCTTCTTTAAGGTATTATTTCTCTTTAACCAGGCAACAAAACAAACTAAATGTAGTTTTCAGTTATTTACACTTTTATCATCTTTATTCTTGACTGATAACTTTATTGAATATAGAATTCTGAATTTGCATTTTATGTTTCTAACAGCATTTTAAAGATGTTTATCATTGTCTTCTGATTTCAAAATTTTTTATTGAAGGTCAGTAATTATTTAAAAGATAGCTATGGTAAGTTTAAGGTTCTTTTTGCTCTATTTCATGTCTTCCATTACTCTCCCCATTATGTTTATGTTTTTCTTCAAAATTTTCAGCATTCTAATAATATCAATTTTAAAGTTATTTTCTTCTAATTTTATCCTTTCTTTAATTTTGGGTTTCTATTTGTTGACTTATTTTTCTTTTGCAAAAAAGTATGAGTTACTTTTTGTGTTCCTTTGCACATCCATTAATTTTTCATTAGAGGGTAAAGATATTTGTTTTAGCAGACAGTTGAATTACTTGTGATTCAGTATGTTCTTTTTGAGACTTATTTTTAACATTTATTAGTATAGAAGATTTTTTTTCTGGGGAAAAATTAACCCTAATCTTAAGAAATAAACTCTTTGGGGGGATATGGAAATTTCTATTATAGATGTTCAATTAGGTCTTTTCACTATAGCTAATGGAAACTCAAATTATTTCAACTCCCCATGAGCTCTCTCTCTTCAAATTGTTCTGCTTACAAATCTTAAATATATTTTTTAAGTTATTAATTACTCAACAGCTCAACATAACATTATTTAGATTTCTGAAGCATTTCTCTATTCTATTTTCTCCCTCATTTAAATATTCTATCTTGTAATTTTCTAGCCGTGTCCACCTTTCTAACTCTGACCTTTGCGACTTCAACTCAGTGCAACAGTAATTATTATCTTGAGGTACTCTTGTTGCATCAGGGTCTTGAAAATACCTCCAAGCAACTCACTTTAATCTATCTATCTATCCAGTCCTGTGTGCCTGGTGCTGTCTGTTGTCTAGCATCTGAAAGCAGTTGTTTCATAATATAATATTTACTTCTCTAGTTGCTTAATGTGGAAGGGAAATGTTACCTATTCTTATTCTCTGGCCAGAAAAGAATTTTCTTTGTAAAGTTTTTACCTTTATAATTTATTTAAAATGGATTACTTTTAAAAATAATTATCTTTTGTGTTTATATCTACCTACATAGTATCTATCATAGGATAAGAACTAAGTAAATATTGTTAAGCAATTAAATTAATGAGTAACAAATATCTTATAAAACCTAATGGTCATAAAAGCTATTATTCAGTGGTTTCGCTATGTTCCAGGCATTGTGCTAAATACTTTTTTATTTATTAGTCTATAAAATATTTATAGTTATACCCCAGGAATCAGCAACTGACAACCATAGGCCAAATCCAATTTATACCTGCTTTTGCAATTAAAGTTGTATTGAATCACAGCCATACCTAGTTGTTTGGATATTGTCTGTGATTCCTGTCACAGTATGATAGAGTTGAGTAGTTGGAAGTGAGACGATGTAGTCTGCAAAACCTTTTTACTAAATAGCCTGTTTATCTGGCCGTTTACAGAAAAAGGTTCTCAAAAAGAAAAATGATTCCTAGAAAGATTATTTAACTTGAATCACAGCTCTGTCATATGCTAAAATTCCTATTGTTAATTTCAGTACCCTCTGACTTAATAAAATACTTCTCATTGGGCTGTGATACAAACTGCAACATCAAGGTAATGTTGAACCCAGAGGAATGCCAAGTATTGACATGATAGATCACATTCTTTCCCCTCTTTAAGGAATATTTTAAAAGATTTTCTTTTATTCCACTTTTTCTCTTTCTAGATTCAACTCTTATCATTTCTAAGAAGTCTTTGTTGACTACCTGAGCACAAGTTTACTTAATTCTTACACTTTTGAAAACAGTACTACTCAATCTAAAGCCTTAATTGAACCCTAATTAGGTTATTTGTATATGACCTCCCCTCAAAGAATCAAAGCTTTTCCCTTATTCATCTGTATTCCTATGTATACGTTGAAGCTCATGGTCATAGCTTATTAAGCAATTTGGAAACATATATATAGACAGTTAACTGTTGTGATGGTTAATTTTAAGTTTCAACTCTACTTGTTTAAGGAATACCTGGAGGGCTGATAAAGCCCATCAGTGAGGCACTTGAAAGAGAACAGAAAACACATTCAAGTGACTTGTACCAATAAAATGTGAAGTAAAAGTTTGGGAACATCAATCTAACGGAAAGAATGACTATTTTGTATCACAGAGATAGTATTTAGTCAAATTTTTGTTTTGATTAATGATAATAATTATAATGTTCAAGAATTTTTGGCAATATGGTAGTTAGAAAGGAGACTGATACTGAGTCAGGTTTTATCAATGCAGAAACACATGTATGAACTATTCTATTCCCCACTTCTCAATAATGCAGAGATAATACACTTAACAATATCCAAATTACATATACTTAATGAAAATCCTGGGCATTAAATTTTAACTTGGAACATCTGGCAAAGTCCATGGCACTCCTTTTGGTGATATCATTCTATCTTATGAATCACCTGTCAGAAATTGATTACATTGCATTTATCTATTTAAAGAACATTTGTTCATTAAATTACACAATTGTAAATATGATCAGCTGCATTCAATGTTTGCCTCTTTTTCTTTTATTTCACTTATTTTTTTTAATTTTTTCTATTAAAACATATTATGAAAGACATTAAATATGCAGCTATGTTTTGGGAAAGAAAAATGGAATCTTAAAAAAAATCCCATATTTTTTAATTAAATCATAGCTGTGTACATGAATGCAATTGTGGGGTACAATGTGCTGGTTTTACATGCAATATAAAATACTTTCATGAAACTGGTTAACATAGCCTTCACCACATTTTCTTAGTTATCATGTTAAGACATTTATATTCTACACTTAGTAGATTTAACATGTACCCTTGTAAAATGCACCATAGGTGTGGTTCCACCAATTACCCTCCTTATGCCCTCCCTCCCCTCCTCTTTCCCCTTCATCTTGGGTTGTAGTTGGGTTATAGTATTCACAAGTGATCCCATCTCAGTGTGGGCAAGGGAATTGAAGAAGTATCTAATTAATATATGTTCTATAAGGTCAAATTTCTCTGTTCTTATTCTCTTTCTGAATCAGGTTACCACGCTACTTAATAAAATGCTATTAAATCTTATGTTCTATAAGTAAGGTGGGAAGGACTCCCGCACTCTGTAGAGCCTGCTACTGTCTAGAAACCTTAGGCACTAGTTATCACAAAATCTCTGAGAGGTTGTTATTTATCATTAGCTCACTTGCGGGGACAGAGAATTAGGGATGTTACATAACCTGCCCTGCCCAGATCCTTACAGTCATCTAGTAGTAGAGTTGGGGTTTAGAAACCAAGCCTGTTAGACTGAAAACAATCCCCATCTCAGTCCAGAGAGTGGAAGGATGACATATATTTGCATCTCCATTCAAATAACCCCTGTTAGGTTACAGTCCCCAAGATCTTCTAGAAAAATGTAGCACATTTAATTGGAGGGCAGATGAAGATAGACTCAGATAATCAGATACACACACATACACCCACATACTATATCTATACATACTATAGGTGAATATATGCATATAATGTATATGTATGTGTATACTTGGTGTACACACACACACACATATATACACTGCCTCAATATACATTCATAGTATAAACTAGGGAATAAAATTTGAAAACACAGGCTCAGCGCCCACAGCACAGTGGTTATAACACTGGCCACATGCACCGAGGCTGGTGGATTTGAACCTGGCTTGGGCTAGCTAAACAATGATGACAACTGCAACAAAAAGAATAGCCAGGCATTGTGGCAGGTGGCTGTAGTCCCAGCTACTTGGGAGGCTGAGGCAAGAGAATTGCTCAAGCCCAACAGTTTGAAGTTGCTGTGACCTGTGATGCCATGGCATTCTACCCAGGGCAACATGGTGAGACACTATCTCAAAAAAATAAAAAATAAAAAATAAAAATTGAAAACACATATAAATGGCCCTTCTCTATTTTTGGTCTGTGTATTTGGTTGAACCAAGCCTGAGAGAAATTGACTTTGAACTGGGGTACAAACAATACCCTTGCCCTTCCCTGATAACCCTTCTCTGTCCCTCCAGATCTTCCCTATCAGGGCTCTGCTTCTGATATAGCCAATAGGATTTCTTTTCTCTCCTTCCCACCACAGTATATATGTATTCAATTGTTGAACCGAACCATGAAGGAGGCATTTACTGGACATCACTCTGAAGAAGACCAAGAAACCAAAAAAGTTTCATGGTCAAAGAAGAGCAAAAGAGCATGTGTGGATTTCTAGACCTACCCTCTCAGAATGTTGACAGTGAGCTACAACCAAAACACAACCATGGCAACAAAGTGGAGATTTGTTGAAATTAGACTATAAGACAAAAAATATATCTATAATACATGCCAGAATATAAAGGTGATCACAAGGATCAAAGGAGAGAACGCAAAAGGTCAAGGGAGAAACTCCCAGCTTGTAGGTACACGGCTATTTTCACAAGGTCAACTGCATTCCAAAGTGGTTGCAGAGCTGAATGAGGAGCTTGTAGAGGCATGTTGCACTGTTCAAGTCAGTCTTTGAAGATTTGCACCCACTCTCATTTTCTGGAGATTTATGAGGCCATTTCAGAATCTTGTCTTGCCAGTGCTACACCTAAAATGTACATCTATACTTTACTTAAATAAAAGAATAGACAACACAAAATTAAGAACTGGGTGTAGGCTGAACAGATTTCATTCCTCTTTATAGAAAGATTGCTTTAGCAACCATAAAACAAAGAGGATTGATTCATGTTTATTGACATTTGAATTGTGGAGCCTGAAATAATATTTATTCTATGCAGGTTCCTCCCTTCTTTCCTTCTTGCCTCTTTTCTCTTCTATTTTGTCCTTCCCTATCTCCTTGCTTCCTTCCTTTTCTTCACTTCTTCATTGAACAAAAGTTTATTGACACTTACCCTGTCAGGCACAAAGAGAACACTCAAAAGAACAAGACCACACAGCCCCTGATATTGCAGAACTTACCTAGAGTGAAAGACTGTGTGAAGGGTTTCCTTGAAACTCCTACATGCTCATTTGTATACAAGTAATCCAGGGTTTTGTAGACAAAAGTACAGAGAACTTACAATATTCCAAAAGTAAGAATGTGTGTCAAAATCATGGTAATTTATTGAAAAACTCTGACTGGCTGATTTATGGAAAATAATAAATAAATATATAAGACAAGGTAAGGCATATGACTGGAAGAAGTTTCAGCATCAGGCAGCACAGAACTATCTAGATGAGTGGTCCTCCATTTCTAGGAAAGGTCGTGCTATGTGAGAGGTGATGGCCCTGCCCAGAGATACAGAAAGTGCCTAGGGAATAGCGCAAAAGCCACCCACCTAACAGGACTGGCTTGTGGCAGAAGAGTGCATGGAAAGTTCAAGAAACCAAAAAAAGGGTCAGAGCAGAGAGTGGGGTTCATGTGTGAAATGAGGTTATAAAAATAGGTGGTGACCCCAAAGGATACAGTGATTTACAGGGCATAATAAAAATGTGGGTCTTTATTCCAAGTGAAATGGAAATTAGTTGTGTTTTAAAACATAACCATGTGTGCATGTGATCTGCTGGATACCTTGTATTAAGCAATTTCAACATAAAGTTCTTTAACTTGCGTGTGCATGTGCGTGTGAGTGCCTGTTTATAAGAAAGACAGAGAAGCCAGTTTTCAGACATTTAGAGTATACTGTGTCATCACTGAAGCTACTATAAGCCAGTAAACTAGGAAGAAACTGGTAGTAGTTTGGCAAAATGTGATGACGTTAAAGGGGGAGAGAATGGCCAGCTTTGAGTCATGTGAAGAAGAAAATAATCTGGCTGTGTTTGATAGGAGGCTGGAAAGCATGAGCCCTGGGTTCCTGGATTATGTAGCTATATAAATGACAGTGTCGTCCACAGAGATGGTTTACATTGAAGAAAGAGTCAACTTGGGGAAGGGGAAGATAAAGAACTTTATGTTGAAATTGCTTAATACAAGGTGTCCTCCTAATGTCTAAAAGAAGGTTTCAAAGTGGCAGATGGATGGTTGGGTTGGTGGCTCAGCAGCAAGGTTTGTAATGGAGACATTGTTTGTGAGTCATCTGTAGTGTGGCTTTAGTCAAAGCCACCAATCCAGATGGGATCTCTTTGCTTGAATATAGCATATAAGCAGAGGGCCTCGAAACAATTCTTGAGAAAGAATATATCTTAATTAATTAATTTTTTTTTTTTTTTAGAGACAGTGTCTCACTTTGTCACCCTTTGTAGAGTGCCATGGCTTCACACAGCTCACAGCAACCTCCAACTCCAACTCCTGGGCTTAGGCAATTCTCTTGCCTCAGCTTCCTGAGTAGCTGGGACTTCAGGCGCCCACCACAACAGATATTAATTAATTTCTTAAGTAATGTTTTACTTTATAACATTAATGAATGAAATTAAATCAGAAGAAGAGTTAGAAGACTAGTAAAGGCATAAGGTCACAGAAAAGAGCCTTGTGAGCTAGAAATAAAGAGAAAACTTGGAGAATCAAGAAATGGTATGTAGTGCTTGGTACTTCTGAAATTAAAGTGAAAATGAATTAATTTTGCCTTTTTCTCTTTTATCATCCATATTTCTACCAAATTGAAAAAAAAAATTATTTTAAGTGTCATAATAACTCAAGGTAAAATTTTTACATGGAAAGGACTAAAGGGTCTGGTAGAAATGACTTAAAAGGTAAATGTATCATGCTAAAAAGAAAAGGCTGAATACACATAAAATAGAAGAGAGAAGTATAGGAAGGCACTGGACCCAAAACAAATCATAGGTTCTGTGGATAGCAAGAGTCAGCTCTCTCTTGAGATTTGATGTGGTTGCTGGAAAGTTTCTAGATTTCTTGGAAGTGAGTCAAGGGAGTTAGCATTTGATGCTCTCCTTCATCTCTGTAAATCATTGGTTATTTTTTGAGGGCACAAAGATAAAACAAATTGCTGTTTTACATGGATCATGGAAATACAGCAGGAGCCCTGAGTTAGTGTCTATTGCCTCAGCAGTTCTCCATAACAAACCACCCCAAAGTGGGTGACTGACAACAATAGGCTTTTATTTAGTTCATGCTTCTGTAGATTAGCCTTATAATTCTTCTGGAATTGTCCAAGATTAAGCACATATTTTGAAGCTGTCTGGTTGTCACTGATCTAAGATGGCTTCATCGGGTTTGCTGAGATCCATAACTCCTTTCCATCTCTAGCAGACCAGCCAAAGCAGGTTCCATGGTCAGGGCAGAGATGCAGCAGAAGTAGAATGTGGAAGCCCGTTTTCAAGCTTCTGCAGGCATGGCATCTGCTAACATTCTATTGGCCAAATTTATCCTAAAATGCCCACATTTAGGATAAAAGAGAAGGGAAATAATTTCTTCTTCTGTGATGGGAGAAACATGACACATGATAAGTCACATGACAAGACCGTAGGGATACCGTGAAGGGCAAAGGATTGGGACTTTTAATAGATCTACAAGTCCACAATAGTATTCAGAGTTCATTCTTAACAATTATTGTCATTTTACAGAAAAATACAACACCTCTATTGCATGGATTTCTCCAGGAACATTTGTTTGCTTGGGCATAACACACACACACACACACACACACACACACACACACGTATATGTATATACGTATGTATGTATGTATTATGTATGTATATAGAACAATATGTGAAAATTATTAGAAGGAATGAAGGAATGAAGAAAATGCATAAAGATAGAGAAGTAAGGCCATTTGAGATACATTAAGGCTCTTGCTAATGTAAAGTATATTAAAATATCAGCTGGCTAATGAGGTGTGTGAAGGGATGAAAGAATGGAAAGAGAGAGCCTTGTGAAGCCGAAAGAAGAATCATAATGAAAATAGTTTAAATCATAACATTGAAAAAGAAGAGGTTGAATCAGGAAAAAGACACTTAAACATTTTTGAGGTAGAACAGTTATGAAGAGGAGGAAGAGGATGTTGGGTCATCCTTGTAGCAAGTGAGCAGATGAAACAACAGTGTGCCCAGTGTCATCAGGCTGGATGTGTTAGAGGGAGTGACCAGGAGGTCAGCACATGAAAGGGTGGAGGAAAGGAAAACATGGCATAGCCAAACAGCATGGGGTGCAAGAGACAGACTTCATGGTCTGATTAATATGGCTGCCGAGGGAGAAAGATGAATGGAGTAGAAACAGCATGTAAAGAAGAAAAGATACCATTAAGCTTTTCTTTCATCCTTAACAGGTATGGGCTGAAAAGTACATACAAGTGACCAATCACCCGGGTCTTAAGAAAAATAAGGACAGAACTACAACTTCTGTTTTTTTGTAGAGATTATATACAGTTTTGGGGCCAATAGTGGTGCAATCCTGAATGAAGTTGCCCAGCTTAGAGCCTAAACAAATTCTACTCAACAATAAGTGTGAGGATTTTAGGCTAGAACAGAGAATTATGAAGTTGGGAGAAGAAATGTGTTAAGGGGAAAAGGTAAGGTAACAGAGCAACATTTATTGCTCCTCCTTGTCATCCCTAGCAGTTCATTGGCAAGAAGCCAATGCCTCTTGAAAGAAACTCCTTTTCTATCCTGGAAAGGAAAGTAACTAGTCTGACAATTGATAATCTCCATGCCCTTGAAGGAAAAGAATTAAACATTACAGAGAGGATGGGACATAACACATGGAGATTATACAGGGATAAGGCTGTAATTTATTTTCTTTTTTCACATGAGAAAGAAAAGAAGAACTGTGTAAGAAAAATGATAAACAGCTAAATATGGCATTCTGACAATTAAGTTCATGAGATCATGCCAGAAAAAGTGCTACATACGTCATTGCTGATTATCTCTGTGGTCACCTTTTAAGTACTCCTCTTGGGAAGCTATGCACTGATGCCAGTACCTAGTCCATTCTTCAAAGCAATTTTGGAACATTTTTTTCTGGAATGGCTATCAGAGCTGTGGTCATGTTATGTTTGATGTCCTGAATGTCATCAACATGTCTTTTTTTCAGTATTTCCTTTATCTTCAGGTAAAGAAAAGTCACTAAGGGCCAGATCAGGTGAATAGAGAAGGTGTTCCAATATAGTTATTTGTTTACCAGCTAATAACTCCCTCCCAGACAGTGTTGTGTGAGCTGGTGCATTGTCACAATGCAAGAGCCATGAGTTATTGGCAAAAAGTTGAGGTTGCATGGGTCTAACTTTTTCATGCAGCTGTTCCAGCACTTCTAATAGTAAACTCGTTTATCTGTTCAGCAACATGGATCTTGATTTGAACTGACAAAACTGTTTTACTCATGGAGAATTGGCTGATTCCCATTGAGCACTTTGACGCTTTGTTTCAGGATCTTACTGGTACACTCATGTTGCATCACCAGTGGTAATACTGCCCCAAACATCATATTACTTCTTTGAACGGTCTTGGCAAACTTTAAGTTTCCTTTGCTTTTGTTTGTCAGTGTGCTCCTTTGCACACACCTTTCTCATGTCAAACATTTTACTTAGGATTTTCCAAACTGTTTCTCTATCAATATTGACTTCTCACAGTCAGCTGATGATTTTAATGTATAATTCAACAAATTGTGCAATTTTTTTTTATTAGTTCAGCTCATTCTTGACCTCCCTGACCTCTCTTCATCAGTGACACATTCTCTCCTTTCAGGAAAACATTTAATCCATTTGTATGCTGCCATTTACTTCATGGCATTATCTCCATAAACTTGGACTAACATGTCCCAGATTTCACTTCCACTCTTGCCATATTTAACAAGAAATTTATGAATGTTTATTGTTGCTCTAATTCATGGCCTGACATTCTCTTGATGGCATACAAAACACTCAAAAATATAATAATAATGAACACCACTCAGCAAAACACTGCCCATGTTGACGCGAACACAGCTGTGAGACTAATATGCCAAGGTTATAAAACCTTACTGAGCTATTTGTACAGTGCCACCAATGTAAGTATATGGCAGCAAGTTTGGGAACTTAATTGCCAGGCCTCGTACATATCCTTTTAACTACTGCATGAATGTCAGAGATTATCACCTGGTACTCTAGCTTGTCTAAGACATTGAAGAAACTGACTGTAGTGAGTAGTAAATTATGTATAATACTACACACAACTTGAGTTCATGTCCCAGGTTGTATTGATCTATTATGAAAGTGTTCCCATTCTTGTAGGGGCATAAATTATGTTACAATAAGTTCTCAATATATTTGCAGAAAAATGAATAAATTCTCAGTCTCTTTGAAAAATATACTTAAACCTTCCTGAACCTCAGTTACCCCATTTTTATTTTCCTGATAAATAGTTTTTATCTAAGCTGTGGTCAGTATTACATAAAATGTGATGTGTAGACTTAATATAGAATAGAAGTTGGAAAATGTTCATTGGAATCTAAGTGTGCTTAAGTGATGTTTGGGCAGGGGTGTGAATATAGCCTGTTTAGTCCTTATTCAGGAGTCTTCTACTGTCTTACACACTTGCTTTTTAACCTAAGCCTTGTGCATAAACATCAATGATTTTTCTTACAGGGCCGGGCTATCGTATTTACACACACACACTCTGTCAGAGGTATCTTGAGCCAAGCTCTTTCTGATTATATTTCACTTTTTCGGGCTGTTGTCCCAGAAGACGTTGACGTCACCTAGAGACACAGTAGCGCCGTCAGCCTTCAGAGGTTCAATTCATTCCGCCATCCGGAAACTCAGCCGACAAGGCAGCCAGTGTTAGAAATTAAGCTTGTGACATGCAGGACATGGTGGAGTGCAAACATTGGTCAGAGCTTCCTCTCTGAGCCACAGAGGAAAGCCACACTGATTGGTATTCAGGAAAGGGACCTCCTGTTTCGAAGGAGTCCTTCACGCTGTTAAGCAACGCTGTTTAGGATGGATTTTCCCATTTGAACTGCAAAGCTTAAACACAAATATTAACTACCTGAAGCTGCAAATAGCAGCATAGTACATTAAAAAAATAATAATAATGAATATTTTACCCAGCCTTTACCCAACCAAGAAAAATATTATGCAAAAATGAGGCTGATTTTAGAAAAATGCCCAAGGAAACATTAATAAAAAAAAAAAAAGTTGAGTTTCCTTTCAAAGTTTGTTTTTGCTAAACATTCACAGTTTTGCTTTTTTCCAATCCAATTTTATTATAAGAAAGGTCTCCCATGTGTGTATGTGGCCTTCCTTTTAAAATCATTGGTTATATACAAAAACTTTGGAAATGGTGGTTGAATCCTTGACAAAAAGAAAAGATAAAATATGTTAAAGAGAAGAGAGGGTGCTCTCTGCGTATACGTACATTTGTAGCCACTCCAGTTACAGGCAGATTTTTGTGTCCCCATTTTGTTGGCTGTCCTCGTCAAAGATCCCCAATTTTTACTTCCCTATTGTGTTGTAAGTTAAATTTCAGTTAAAAGTGGATAAATGGCTTTCCCAAGTATGCTATCAATCCACTATCATTCAATGTTGGTTTCTCTTTGTTTGTTTTGTTATTTTTGTTTGGTTTTGTCAAATTTGTAAATTATACATCTTACAATAATATGATAGTGAGGCAGGGTAGGTGAGTTCTAGTAAAAGCTTAGCTACAGACTCTAGATAACTTTGGACATTTTATAAACTCACTTTACATCCTGATACAATGATGGCTAGCATCCCTATCTACCTCATAGGGCATTACTTTCCAGATAAACAGTGCTAATGAATTCAAAATGTTACTACTGATGTTTCTCTTACTAAGCAAGAGAAATTCACCAAGTGAAAATAACTACCATTCAATTTCCCCACTTCAATATTAAGCTTCTAAAATATTTTGCGGAAGAGAATGTTGAACCTAAGGTGAAAAGGGAGGTTTAAGGTCACTCAACTTTTTACTCTCGTGAAGAATAAGTTGGGATGTGTATTTGGAACAATTAAGAAAAATGACTAATCAAGTAGATTTCTGTCATATCAAAATGTGGGAACATCTACAATAATAAATGAGTAGTGAACTTAATTTTGACTACCAATAGACATTTTATGCCACTCTCTGGGGAGTGCTGATTTTAAATTTTATAGGAAATCATAACCAGGCACATCTGAAGGATCATTAAGGTATGACATCTATGAACCCTTGACATCAATTAATTTTGTATGCTATTAAAGCAATTATTATTATATTTTTATTCTCAATTATTTACTTGGAAATCTATTTCTTCTCACCCACATATTTGTCTCTATCCCTAAATTTCTATTTTAGTTTCTTCCCTGGGTTGTTTCTTTCTCACCTCCACCTTGGAATCAAATTCATCAAATTTTACATTGTTTAAAAATAAGCTATCCTTCCACCCTTCTCTTCCTGGGTTTATTGTTATCCTATAAACCATGAAATACTTTGAAAATTAAGGAAAACTCCAACATTCTACCCTATTATATGAAAGGGATAATTCCTCCTTTTTTTTTCTTTAGTACAAGCATCTGAAAGGATGTGGTCTTCATGGTGTGATATTGGGGCCCCGTCAGTGTGAGTCATTAGACATTGTGCTTGTGGGTCTTGAAGTTATTTCCCTCTGGGACATCCTGCTCCCTCCCATATGAAATCACTTGGCTCTGCTGTTTGATGATTGGCAGAGATGATGGACCAGCAGGAACCATGACAGTATGCTCAGTGATTTGCTTATTAAGTCATGCTACAAATATGTAGTGAGCACCTTCTGTATGCAGGAGCAGTTTTCTGTGGTAAGGCTATTACTGTGCCTTCTTTAATAGCAATATTTGGCTACACCAAATATTTACTCCTTTCTTCCTGCACAGTACTATTTGACTAAAACAGAAAATCAGTCATCTATCTTAATATTTGTATTTATGTAATAAACACATAAATAAATGACTATAAATATTAAGTAAAAGTTATGATATAAAAATAAAGAAATATAATGTGATAGAGATGTTTGGATTGAGAGAAGTATATGTTAGACTATTTAGGCTTGTGAGAAATGGATTTTAAAGGGTTACCATAGTTGTGAGAATAACTAACCACATGAAGCAGGTTATAGGCAGAGGGAACAGGACATGCAAAGGCTATTGAGATGACAATTACCGTACTTAGATTACTGAGAGAAACAAATGAAATGAAGTGGGAAAGTTGGAGATGATACAAGATGGAGTCTGAGAGAAGAGAATCATGTCATCTATGCCTTTGTAGAGATCTTAGGAAGGAGTGTGGATTTTGTTCTAAGCACAGGGGTGGAGAAAAATGGTTCTCAAATTTTTGTGTGCATCATAAGCACTTGGATGTCTTGCTAAGACGTATATTATCAGGTCTACCCTTAGAGTTTCAAATTCAGTACTTCTGGCATGGAACTAAGAATTTCTAATAGGTGATGTTGAAACAACGCTTTCAGAAACATCACTGTAGTAGACATCTATTATTTGCTCCTTCCCGGAATAGATTTTCTCACAATTTTGCAACTGAACCTTTATTTTCTTGTGCAAACAATTTCATCTGTACTCTTAGAACAACCCATGTATTCTACTACCATGTAAGCTATTTAATGACGGACGTATGAATCTAGGCAGTCAATTGAAATACAATCCAGGGATACTTTCATAACTATTGGTAAGTGAAAGTTCTCAAGCCCCTGGATGAGAATCTAGAAGGCAGTAGGTAGGGAAAATCTCTCCAAAAGTGAAGCCAGTGAGCTGAAAGAAGGCAAAAGACTGTGTTTTATTACCTTCAGGTGGGCCCTGGATTCAGTTATACTTAGATAAGTTTATTGGAGACACACCACTGTTTAAAACTTAAGTGCATGTCGGTTCATCACAGGCAACCAGATAAGGAGCTCAGATGGCTAAATACTACTTTGCACATTTATAAAATAAATAATCTTTGCACCAGCAAAACTTGAGATGTTTGTGTCTATATATTTACATAGTTTTAGGTCAAATTTTATTTTAGCCACAATTCTTTCCTGACCGCCCTCACCTAAAGAGTCCGTCTGCTTCTGAGCCTCTCAGTTAAACTGACAACCTAAAGATAGCCTTTTCCCCTGTGGTATTGAACATTTGAGGTCCATATTTCTCTTCCTTATCAGACCTTCCTGAGGCAATGCCCATAATTTTTCATTTTTAAAACCTTACTTTACCATATTGCTTTATAGGGAGTACAAATGTAAAAATATTTCTTGACCAAATTGATAGATGGATGTCTATTTAAGATTCAAAATTCCCCAGGAACATTTGAAACACCTGTATTCTCCCAATGCAGGTATTTTTATATTATATGTCCTCTTGAAGACTGCAGGCTATCTGCTATAAACCAAAATCTTTATTTCTTATATTTGATTGGTTATGAATAGCAACAGTTAAATATTCATAGAAATAATGAAAACAGATATTCATAGAAATCATAATATAAACAGACAAACACATGAAATTTGGAGTCTTTATTCTGTAAAAGGAGTGGGAAAATCAAAGGCCTGCCTATAATTTGTATTTTCATGTCAGCTTGATGATTCCAAGATGCTGCTACTGACCTGTTGGCCATAAGTGGATCAAAGTGTTTTTCTTCAGTGGTGAAGGACCTATGCCAACCTGTCTGTGCCTGCTCCTTCATCTAACCTTATAACCATGCCAGAGTGGACTTCTGAGACAGGGTGTGGTCCCTGACTGACCTGGAACATTTAGGAAAGGAAGCTAGTTTTTCTGGAGCACTAGTAAGTCTCTTTTATAGGCATGTTGTTTTGAGGTGACAGAAAAGTACTGAGCATAAAGTCTATATACATGGAGTTGTAGTTAGAATATGATTGGGCCCAAATATGTAAAAGTGGTAAACATATAGTATTAAATAAAAGCTATAGATGAGCACAAACTATAGGTGGTGTTTCTCTCTGGGTAAAGGCAAGGACAGGTGGGGGGGGTTATAGGTGAGGAGGATCACTGAAAGATGATCATCAAAGTTATTGGTAATCTTCCATGATTTGGATGGTAAGAACTTTATTGTTATTTCCAAAAATTATATGTGTGTGTGTGTGTGTGTGTGTATCTTATACACAGAGGGTGCCAATAAAAAGTATACACATTTTAAGCAAGGAAATAACTGTATTAAAATTGTGACACTCCAGCCAGGTGAGGTGGCTCACACCTGTAATTCTAGCACTCTGGGAGGCCAAAGCAGGTGAATTGCTTGAGCTCAAGAGTCTGAGACTAGACTAAACAAGCATGAGAACTTGTCTCTAAAAATATCTGGGCACTGTGGCAGGTGCCTGTAGCCCCAGCTACTTGGGAAGCTGATTGCTCAAGCCCAAGAGCTTGAGGTTGCCATAAGATGAAGAACATTAAACTCAACCCCAAGGAGACTGAGTAAGACTCAAAAAAAAAAAAAAAATTGTGACCCTCCTGTTAAGTTTAACTTCTGCAATTACAAGAGATACACATACAAGATATACGATATACAAGATAACAAGTGTTATTAGTATATATGGAATATTATAATTTTAATACAGTTCTTTCCTTTCTTAAAGGGTGCATATATATTTTTAGCACCTATTGTATATATAATAGGTTTTTGATCTCATAATACAAATTTGATCTCATAATACAAAGATCAAAAAAAAATGGATTCCCATTCTAAACAAAACATGTGTAGTACCAAAAATTAAATTTTTCATACTTCAAATTTATTTTTTAATTCCATAAAATATAATTTTTGAGATAGTTAGTTGGAAGAATTCAAGTGAGCAGAACATTTTGCCTCAGTTTCTGGCTATTTCAGGAACATGACTTTAGATGTGAATGAAATGGGATATTTTTCCCAATTCTGTTTACTCTTGTGTGACCAAACATGACTCTGTGAACTTCTTTCCTCTTTATACTGTGGCCTGCTCCTCCATGAAAGATAATTTTCAAACATCTATGACATAACAAATGAAAGAATTTGTTCTCAAAATGGAGCCTATATTAATAAATGCATAACATATATGTGTTTATTGATAATAATGCTGCAACCATGTCAGCCTAATAGTCATTGTTTAAAAAATGCCATGAATTTGCAGGTGGTCTGGAACATTCCTGTAGTCTTGAGTGGGTTCATTCCTGCACCTGAAGTCTGGAGAGGATGAACTTAGGCTTCTGCTGATCTTAGCTAGGTTTCCTCCTCTGTGATACCCTGTCAGCTGGTCTAGGAGGACCTCTGCTGGAAAACTTGAACCATTATTCTCTGCCCTATGTGTCTCCAAGCATGCTCACACCAGAGCCAGAAGCACAAGATAGGAGGAAGACATATTCACGGAACTTTCTTGAACTCTGATATATTTTCTGGCCACTACAAACACCATTTTTGCTCACAATTGATCAAAGCAGAAATGGAGGACAAAATAGAATGGTGCCAAGAATAGAAGGACATTGCCTGTGGCAGGGCCAAGGTCACAGGCACAGGAGAAGGTAGAGAAGGGCAACCAATGCAATTTATTTACCACCACATGGTTTTGCTTCCCTTCTCATTATCTCTTCTCCCCTGTACCTATGATTTCCTGCCTATCCAGATCTATATTCTAGCTTTCCTTGAGGCTCAGGTCAGGTGTCTGTGATATATGCAATTATTTTATTTATTATTTTTTATTAAGTCATATACACATTTATACTGTTGCCTCCTCCTCATTTGTTATGTCATGGATGTTTGAAAATTATCTTTCAGGGCGGCACCTGTGGCTCAGTGAGTAGGGTGCTGGCCCCACATACCGAGGGTGGCGGGTTCAAACCTGGCCCCAACCAAACTGCAACAAAAAAAATAGCCCAGCTACTCGGGAGGTTGAGGCAAGAGAATCGCCTAAGCCCAGGAGTTGGAGGTTCCTATGAGCTACGTGATGCCATGGAGACTCTATCTCAAAAAAAAGTATCTTTCGTGTATTCATTAATGCATTTATGGGGTACAATGTGCTAATTTTATATACACTTTGGAGTGCTTAGATCAAATTAGTTAATATAGGGTTTCTTAATTATTGTGTTAATTTCTTATCTCATTTCTTAATTATTGTGTTAAGACATGTATATCCTATACTTAGTAAATTTGATATGTACCCTTACAATATGTTCCATAGGTGTGGTTCCACCATTTACCCTCCCTCCATCCAATCTTCCCTCTCCCCTCCCATCTTTTTCCTCTTCCCTCCTACTTCCTGGGCTATTATTACAGCTATTACTACAGTCTCTTTCCCATCCAAAACCTTAAGGAAACCACTCTTAGCTTCCATAATTTCCTCTTGCATCTATAGTGTTGAATGTTCCATACTGACTTTTTAATCAGACAATGAGGCATTAAAAAAGGATATTTATTTTGGATTCTTGCAAAATCTGGTAGAAACTGGGCAGGAATTGACCTTCATCAATAGTTTTGATTCTTTGTTCATTGATATATTATTGTAAATATATTTAGTCATAAATCTACCTGACCCTTTTATAGAGGTCTGGTATGTTAACCTTTATTCTTGTTGGCAACTAGGTATAACCTACCAATTTCTTGCATCCTTTTTTTCCTAATTTCTTCTCTCTTGCCTTCCCTTTTTCCTTTCCTTCCTTTTGATTTTTTTTCTTAATTACTTTTTTAAAACTTCCTTTTAGATATAATGAGTTTGAATTAGGAATAAAGGTACTAAAAACCCTTTTCATCACAGTTAATTAGATTTCTGACTTGCTCTCCACAGAAAGTATTTCTTCAGCACATTACTTGAGCATACTCCTCAAAACAGGTGTCAAAACACATTAAAGGCACAACTTCCTAAAACATCAAAGAAGACTGTGTTCTTTATTTTCATAAATGCCACCACGAAGCTATAAGCTTATCTGAATTAGTCATGTGAACCATATTATTGATCAAGATATGGGTAATTTGAGTGCTGCCCTTAATAACAATCTCATCCCATTTTTATGCATGTAATCTGCATGAATCTAAATCCCACTGTCTAAATAGTTTATGCAGAAGCCAAAGAGATGTCAGGCTGGCAAATAATTTGATAATCTTTACAGAGATCCCAGGTAAGTATAGACAACTGGAAAATAGAAAATAAATAGCGCAAGTCTTGCTAGGTGGACTGTTTAAGAAACGGTAAGTCACTTAGATATTAAGTCCAATCCTTCAGTTTCCCAGTTCAGGGTATAATGAGACACTCCAAGGCCTAGATTTCCAATGTGCAGCTGTCCTTGGCTTAAGCCATCAGCAACAAAGATTAAAGAAGAAAAAAAAAAAAAAAAACCTAAAGGCAAAATCTACATTAGATCTATCACAAGTAAGCTGGGTGGTAGAATGAGATGTGTAAATTTAAATCATGCTATTTTAAGTTTAGCTCAATTGAACAAGGAAACATAATGACTCATTATTATCCTCATTATAACAATTCAACTGTATAATAAGCAAAAACGTTGAATGTGTTGCCCAGGTTCACACAACTAGCAAGTGCAAGAGAATTCAGATTGTCCACCTCTAGAATCATCCTCAACACATGGCTGCAAGCATGAACTTCTGGACTCCACCTCTGCCAAAATGGGTTTCTTTAAGTTACAAGAGAATTTACCTCAGTTTTTGAAAGTAACTGTAATCCACTTTAATTAGCTATCTTATTGTAACTTGTTCCCCTTTCTTGAGATGGGTTAGAAAAGCAAAATGAAAGTGATGAGCTTAGGGAAAGATGGGGCACATTTTAAGGCTAATCCACATTTTAAAGATTGTTCTCACTTTTTTTTTTCTTTAATTGAAAACCTACTGTGACCTTTAATTCCAGTTCTTGTAACAGGATAGCTTACTATCCTTTTCCCATTTTAATTTCTCCTCTCTCAAGAATGACCTGCTACCTCTAAGCGGTCATTCTCTAAGCTTTTTTTCCCCATCCCTGCTTCCTCACACACCCAGGACATTCCCTCACATGAAATCAGCCACGCTGGTTCATCTGCTCAGATCTCTGTTGTTCTCATAAGGAAAGAGAAGAAGGCTCAATGCCTGGAGTGTGTGAAAATGTGGTAAGGTGAGGGCAGAGTGTGGCAGGTATTGTGCTAAGGCCATGAATGAATAATCACTCCTGTCACAGCAAATAGATTCTGTCATGAGGAATTCCATGGTTTTCCAGAGGAAATCAGCTTTCCCTGCAGGCTGCCAAGCCCAAATGAGCTCCTTACAGCACCTGCAGATCTGAACATCAAGCAATTATTCCACTATCTTGCCTAAAAACAAAGGCTATGCTGCCCTCTGACCACCTCTGACCTTTTCCAGCTAACATAAACTAATTATATTTGCAGCAGGAGGGGAGGAAGGCTTTCGTAGTCCCCCATGGGAGTTGTCTTTCATGCTTTGTGCCACGTTGTCAGTTCTGGCAATCCCAAAAATGAATGCCCTTCAATCAAGGGAGTTGCTGGAGGAAGCACTTAAAAAGATACAGGGAGGCCCTTAACACATACAAATCTCTCTCTAGAGTTTAGCAACCCACAGGGGATCCCACCCTGCCCACTTAGCCCTGGTACAAGGGGGCCATTGTTGAGTGTCACCCAGCAGCAATTATGGCCTGGTCAAAACAGTTTTTTTTTGTGTGTGTGTTGTTTTATTTTTGCACAACTTGTCAATGGCCCCCACGATTAGGTGTAAGGAATAACTGAAACCACAGGCACTGAAGCAAGGTTAAAGGTTAATTGAGACTCTCTATTCTGATAATCTGAGTGTTTGCAACTTTTTGCTGAGACGACAGCCTTAAACAAAAATGAGATAATATGATACAATTAGTTGGAAAGCAAGAAGGGTCAAAATTCCCAGATGAGAAAGGAAAACTGGCCAAAGAAATCAGGCCAGGGAGACCACCTGGCCCCTTTGGATGCCAAGAATATCTGTGGCCATTCATCTGGTGGACAAGGCCCAAAGCGGGATACCCACCATTCATCACATCCCTCCTGTCTACCAAAGAAAATACAAGGTCAGTGCCATAAACAGGAGGCATCTTAGAGTAATTGAAATTCCAGAAAGTGCCTCATTAGAATAGCTTACAGGCAATCAATTTTTTTTTCCTATTGAAAGTAAGGTCAAGTCTTGAAATTGTATGGCTGATCTTCTTTACAAAGGCACTGGCTACAGAAGGACCTTCTCACAGCTTTTGAAAGATTGTGTCTAAATAAACAATTGTCTTCACAGTTGAGAGGATGTGGCCCCAAAGGACCTCCTGGAGTTCCCAGCTGTGACACAGGCACGTGGACCTCCACACCTACTCCCGCTCTCTTACCTCTATCAGAAGGGGTCCTCTTTCTCCATTGTCTCTCGGTCATAATTAACATATTGTGTCTTAGGCTTAGAAGCAGCTATTCTTTATCTGGTACCCTGAAACTATTAGTGGTGGTTTCTAGGCTTTAATATTTCTTAAAGTTTTTACCCCCCTTACCCTTGCTCCCACCCTCAGTGCACAATTTGAGACATCCAGCTGGCAGATTCCTCTCTAACTGGAAGTTGACTAAAATTTGCCAACTCATTTTCTTTCATTCTTTTCTTTGCTTTCTTTCTTTTTTCAATGCAGCTGGTGCTAGAATGTGATGATTTGTTTTGCTCCAGTCACTAAAGTTTTTGTTTTGTTTTATTTCAGCTCCATGCTGTCTTCCCAACTTGATGCTGAGTCATCTGGTGCAGGTGTTCTAAGCGACTTGTATTTATGTCACTCACAGATGGTTTGGGTAAATTACACGATGTTCCTGAAGCCCAGTTGAGGCTCTCTCAGCTCCCTTTGATCCCGGAGCATCCTGTTGGGTACTTGCATATGTGCAGAACTTCAGGGTACTGGGTGAATTCTTGGGTGGATATTACCCTGTGTTGGTTGGGTTGCTCTAGGCTCCACAGTCTGCTGGATTCCAACTGAGGCTAAAAAAGAAGGTGACTAGAAGAAAGAACCCTGATATCAATAGGTCCCTCAGCTTAATACAGAGAATCGTATACCCAGTGTCCAACAGAATGTAAGCGAAAGCTATAGATGCCTCAGGAAATTGGGATAAAAGAGGCCACATTCTGTTTCTGAAGAAGAGGAATGAAAGGTATGGTAAAGTAAGACCTGGAGTAGTGAAATTGTTAAGTCTTGAAAATATGTAAATTTCATGTATTTCTTTACACATACAGTGTATCTTTCTCTGCCTAAACTCAAAATGTCTTCAGCCTCTGTTCCAATGCTCAGGGGGAAGACTGACCTACAGGCAAGAACTAAAAAAATCTCAGTCATTTATTCCATAGACCTAGATACTCTATCGTGAACTTTACAAATCCTTATCATGAAGCAATACACTCTGCTTGGGAAGACTCAACATATTTTCTCCCTGGAGAGATTTACAACTTAGCAAGAGGAATTTCTGTTTGGCCATAGCCAAAGACATGATGTAGCAATCTAAACTTTTAGAACCAGGCTTAGAGTGAGCTATGCCTTCCCAGAACTGCAAAAAGCCTATCATTTCAGGCTGCTGCATGAGTTCTTGCTGGGTGATCAATTGTGTCAGGGGTTTCTTGGGAGTGAACTGAACCAAAACAGCCCTGGCAACCCCTTATAACCCTTTTGTGCATCTGGAATTACCTGGAGAACTTGTTTAAAAATGTAGATTCTTAGGTTCCACCTCCAGAGATAATGATTTATTTTGTCTAGGGTGGGGCCTGAGGCTATGTACTTCTTACAACCTCCTGATGGAGAAAATGCCAGGTCAGAGCTCTACTTTGAGTTTCCAGCAGCTAGAGCATCCTTTATCCTCTCTACTAACTTCTGAAGAGGAGTAAATTAAAGTGACAAGCACAGATCTGGAGTAGTAGACATAACAAAGAAAAGTATTTTTTTTGCAGTGACTCACACTGAGCATACCAGGAATTTATTGCCACAGTGAACAACCATAAAATCTTAGTGATACAGAGAGTAAACACAGTCTCACACTAACAGGACAGCAGGTAGAATGTGTTTGAGCTGGTCCATGTTCAGACAGGTGGCTGTGTTTTAGTCTGTACATCCAGGCTAGTCTCTTCTATCTGTCCTATTCTGGTAAAATGATGGGTGTTTTAATCCCCACTGAATGTCAGAAATGGAAACATATGACACTTCTGAAAGTTTAGGCTCAGAACTGTCTGGATATCATTTTCATTTGCTTTCTTCTAGCTAGGACCAGTCAAGCTCAAAAACAATGAGGTGGACAGTGTGTTCTTCCAGTGAAAGTGGGTGAAGAGGGAGTAGACATTTCCTGAGTAATAGTCTAATCTACTACGGTGAATTCAGAGTTTAAAAATGCCAAGCCTGGTGACCAAGATATGATTGTTACGTTATTCATAACCTACAACCAAAGTTCAGGTTCTTTCATTTAGGTAGAAATAGTTCCCAGATAGCTGAAATATTTACCAAATATTCTAATACATATCTATAGATACAAGGTGATTGCTTACTCTGGCTGCTGAATAACTTAAATGTTATGAATTTTTCTTAATATATTCCCTTATCTGATTGCTTTGAAGGAAACCAAATAAAATATAGAAAATTCATTGTTTATCCAAGTTATTGTTTTTTTTTTTGCTTAGGATTAAGAGTATTGTATTTAATTTCAACATTATCTGACATATTTCTTCTTTTTTTTCCTTTGTTTTTTCTTCTGAAGTCCTCAACAATCTTCCATTCAATTGAACAAACCTGAAGATTCAGTGTCTTCTCCTTATGTAATCATTGCAAATGTTTCCTGTGACGACAGATTATGTTAAGAGACTTACTTACAAAGAAATACAAATAACTACTGAAATAAGTCAATTATTTAAGAAATAATTTTGATGCAAAAATGTTTATTACAGCCCAATTCATAATTGCTAAGTCAAGGAAGAAGCCCAATTGCTCATCAGCCCATGAATGGATTAATAAATTGTGATCTATGTACACCATGGAATATTATGCAGCTTTAAAAAAGATGGAGACTTTACCTCTTTTATGTTTACATGGATGGATCTGGAACATATTCTTCCTAGTAAAGTTTCTCAAGAATGTAAGAAAAAGTATCCAGGGTACTCAGCTCTACTATGAAACCAATATAAAATCAACCATACTTCCATATGAAAGCTATAACCCAACTACAGCCCAAGATATAGGAGAAAGAGGAGGGGGAGCGGAGGGGAGAGGAAGGATGGGTGGAGGGAGGTTAATTGGTCGGACCACATTTATGGTGCATTTTATAAGGGTACATGTCAAATCTACTAAGTGTAGAGTACAATGTCATAACACAATAATTAAGAAAGTGCAGTGAAGGCTATGTTAACCAGTTTGTTGTAAGTATTTCAAATTGTATACAAAACCAGCACATTGTAGCCCATGAATGCATTAATGTACACAGCTATGATTTAATTTAAAAAAATAAAATAAATGATAGTTTCAGAATAAACAAAAACAAAAGAAATCATTTTGATTCTATAACACAGACTGTATTCTAGAAAAAAAAAGATGACAATCACACCATATTGTTTTTTTAAACATATAAATACTTCCCAATTTTTGGCAAAAGGCATTAAGTGTAATCTACTAGTATGCTAGGTATAAAAGGTATGTATTACCCATTAGTGAAGAGGCCTCTGACAGGGTTATTATTTCCAAAATGTTGTTAGCATCCATTACTCACTAATTAGATCTTTTCCAAAAAAGCATGCACCTTTAATTGATATAACAGAGGAATGTCTTATCAAAGTGAAGAAAGCCATTTGCCATTTGGATAGCTCAAGAAGCATAAACACTTATCACTGAGCCCCAGAAGAATTCCCTGTTATCAAAAGACCTGCCAATTTCTTAAAAAGATGCCATCAGTAAGGACACAGGTTATGTGCCATGGTACCTGTAGCTTTCTGGCTGGGTCAAAGTGACCTGCACACAAGTCTGGCAGGAAGCCCCTCGACACAGTCTTTGCAACCTTTTGGTGTGCCAGTGTATCAAGAATTTGGAGTTCACGTTGAAATCACCAAGTGAAGAGCTGTTCCAACAGATTATCGTCATCAGTTGGGATTGTTTTCTCAAGAGGATACTTATTTTATAACTGCTGGGAAGGGTCAAAAGTAGTTTTCATTGTGGATTGTTAATTCCTCCAAGAATTTTAAACAGAAGACACCTGGTTAAAATGATGGAATCTGGCAGTTTTGAAGGTTAAAAACAAGGAGAGGATTGTAATGAAAGTATAATGTACAACTTAATACATGTAAATATTCAGGGAATAGAGGACAGATATTATTAATGAGCTTCTGTAACTCAGGATGATCCCTCTAGAGCTGTGTGCATCAATATCACAGCCACTAGTCACATGTGACGATGGAAATTTAAATTTAACATGAAAATGAGAAGGTCAGTTCTTCAGCCGTAAAAGTGATGTGTGGCCAGTGGCTATCACATTGGAGAGCACAGATATGGAACATTTTTACACTTGATCTTAGCCAAAAGGCTGAGAAGCGATAGATGTGGAACATTTTTAATACTGCAGAAGTGTATTGGGAGAGCAATGAATTAAAGCAATTTACTATTGAAGAGGCATTAGACAACACATCATTTTTTAAATACCACTAAATTATTTTCTCAGTATCAACTATGTAGTAAGGATTGCCCTTTCTTATCATGAGCAAATAAACTGTGGTTATTAATAACAACCTTTACATACTGGTAAATGTTTACTATGTACCCCACATGGTATTCATCTAATACCTATTGTGTCATCTGATTCTGAACGTAGGGACTAAGAACTGTCTGTGGGTTACTTTGAGAAAAGTGAGGTTGAGAGAAAGTAAGAAGTGAACCTGAAATAAATATATTTTTAACTGAAGGTAATTTCTTCTTTTGCGAAGTAAATATATATTTAAATGAAGGTAATTTCTTCTTTTGATCAGTTTTTTTATTTATTTTTATTTTTTTTAATTTTATTTTTTTTTTTTTTTTTTTTCAGTTTTTGGGTGTGGCTGGGTTTGAACCTGCCACCTCCAGCATATGGGGCCGGAGCCTCCCTTGATCAGTTTTTTTTTAAACTGACAGTTATTCTTCCTGTGATAACTACATAGAATTAACCCATAGGCTCTCCCAGAAGGTGGAAGATATGGGGGCAAGATCAAAAAGAAAGTGAAGAGTATTTGAGGTCTCACTAAAGAGTCAGAGATTTAGTAGGAACACCCTTGGAAAACCAATGCAGGAACTCAACTGTTATGTCCAGGGAATCAGGAAGACAGTCTATATTTAAGAGCTTTGTGGGTTCCCAGGTTCACCCCCTAAACAGGTGTTAGGGCAGCAAGACTGGTGGTTAAACTACCAAATGGTCAGATTAGGATCCTCATTTCCTTCCAAGATCCATTTGGATCCCATGGATAGAGGAAAGAATTTAAGAACCCATGGTTGGATGTGGGACTGCCGTTCTCAAAGCCTTGGACAAAAGAAAATCCACAGTTCCTTCATTGCACTCAGTGAATCTCAGCTTAGCTGTGAAAATTCAGAGGAAGAAATTGGCACACGTTCAACCTTTTGAGATAAGACTGTACACAGAATAAGAGAAAGTCACAGGAACACAGAAAGAATGTAAGAAATTATTGAGTGTCACACTTCAAGATGGTTGGTTAAAAAAAAAAAAAGTCTTATCCTACCCAGTTTATAGTAACTTGCTCTTATGTAGAGTAATTTATGAAAATGTCAGGAGACCAAGTATTGCCAAGCCTCATTTTATTGCAGAAAATTTTTTCATGGTGTTTGCATTTGGAAACTTTTTCCTTATCTTACACAAAAAAGAAAAATGTAAGCACTTCAGCACCTGGTATTATTAGTGAGGTATAACTAAGGTGACAATATAATTTACTGTCCAAATAGAGACACTTTTGAGAATTAATGTAATTATTTATAATTAAGGCAGAACCACAGGTGTAAACCAAAACTGTCCAAGGCAAATGAGGCACACTGTCACCCTAGGTATAGACCACAGCTGGATGCAATTGGATTCAAGCCATTTCCCCATCCCAGCTGCTGAATCTGACCCAGAGGCTGCTCTTTGCTGTCAGCTGATTTACAAGCTGATTGAAATAATGATGCACAATGATGAACATATCCAATCCCTATTTTAAGTAAAAAATAACTAGTGTAAGGAAAACTGTTATTGATCATTAAATTTTTATTTTTAAAGAAACAGTCACTTGATCTGGCACATTCAAGAAAAAAATGACTGATAACTATTCTCTCACTCAACAGAGGAAAATGTTTCTCTTCAATTTTTTAAAATAATAAGTTGCCTACTATCTTTAAGGTACTGTGTTAGATATTCTAGTTCAGGTGCATTCTTAAGTATTATAAGACTCTGGAGGGGATTTTGGTTGTCATAACAATTGGGGTACACTATTGGTATTTAGGGGGTGGAGACGTGGAATTGTAGACATCTTATTAATAGGTGGAATAGTGTCACACAATTATGAAATGGCTCTCATATGACATTTACATTGATACAGAATATGTTTATGTATACCTAAGCCTAAAATTTAACTTCATTTTACATATAAAGACAAAGCTTTTTTACACTGTATTAATACTAACTGCCAGAGAAACATTGAGAGAAGTCCCTTGTTTTATTTGGCAATTTCTCAAAAAATGTTTGCTGTTTCAGAAAATCACATCACAGAAGACCACACCACTCATTATTGTTGGGAGGCAACAACCTACCTACAGTTGTAACTGACATTTCAGGTGACTCTAGGAATGGGTATAAACCTTGACTACTTAATTATTTCTCCTAAGTCAGTGGTTCTCAACCTTCCTAATGCCTCCTAATGCCATGACCCTTTAATACAGTTCCCCATGTTGTGGTGACCCCCAATCATAAAATTATTTTCGTTGCTACTTCACAACCGTAATTTTTCTACTGTTATGAATTGTAATGCAAATATCTGATATGCAGGATGTATTTTCATTGTTAGAAAGGGGTCATGACCCACAGGTGGAGAACCGCTGTCCTAAGTAGTCATACCCAAACATTTACATGTTGAAATACTTCTATTTATTATAAAGATTTTTTTCACTTTCCTTTTAATTTATTTTATAATTTATTTTTATAAAGTAATTTAAACATTATATTGACTTAAAAAGAAGTGTTTGGATAGTTTATATTATCTAGGAATTTTGTTTTATTATAGTAAAGTCTGTATTATAAAATCTCTGATATAAATCAGGGTCTTCAGAGCTGATAGAGATATGAACCAGGGCTCCAAGTTGGTGCTACTCCTGTGTGGTCCCACAATTGGCAACAGAAGAGTTTACATAGAAATAGAGATTCTCTGATTGTATCCTAGACCATCAGAATCACTCACTGAAGTAGCATCCCAGTGATATGTGATTTAATAAACCCTCCAGGTGATTCTTATCCTGCCTTTAGGCATCTAGTGATTTGAGGATTACTACTCTGAGAAAGACCAAGATGAGTAATATATTGTCTTCAAAGAACCTATAGTCTAACAAGAGATATAAAGACATCTTTCTGCTTGAGTTAGATGAGTAAGAAAATCATAGGGATCAAGATGGTCCAAAACACAATAGAAATTTGGCAATAACCTAATTCCAGAGACTGATGCACTAAACATGACATATCAACAGCAGAAAGCTGGGTTCTGAGACAAGTTGAAACTACACAACTCTGATTAAAATGAACAGGACTCATGCTGTTAAGACTCTGTACAGTCCTAAAAACATATCCAGCAGAGCACTTAAACTGTTCCAGAACACGTCATTCTCTGCTTTTTAACAGGGAGCAAACAGCTGGGATGTGTTATTAGTAAGCCATGCTTTCATGGGCTTTCTGGTTTTCTTTAGCCAAAGTCTTACAATAGTCTTTGGACAAATTAGTGCCTGAAGCTATAGGAAGTCTTTAGCTTTCTTGGAGAAATGCTGAGTAAGTAGTGTCTCCAAAGACAACACACACACACACACACACACACACACACAGAACTTGCTTTGCCACCTTTGGCCTTTCCACTTTGGAAATGCCTTCACAACCAATTATACTATTCTCAAATGTCTATTTACTTTTAATGACTCTAGTTAAATGTTAAGAGTTATTCCCATGACCCAGTACAAGACTAGCAGGAAAAGTTTAGGCAAATCAATAGATTAAACATGGGAAGAAAAATTAAGGGGCAAGAACAAAATCAACAGCTTCATAAAATATCGGCAACTGTTGAGTGCTTGCATGCTTCTGTGGTGCTGAGCCAGACGTCATTTCATCATTTTTTCAAAAGATATTAAAGGATTCAGTATGGAAGCAGCATTGTGTGAAATGTGAACTGAGTTTGTTTCTATGTACTCCCACATCCACTTTTGCTCTGGGGAATTTGTGTGTGTGTATGTGTGTGTGTGTGTGTATGTGTCAGCACAGTCAGTTAGCTTTCATAGGTTCACCATAACTACTTTCAGAGACATTCTTCCAGAATTTCATTGCTGGGGAAAGTCCCACAAAGCATTTCTTCCCCTTCCACACACCAAAAGGGAGACTAAAGTCCTTCTTCAGATGCCCGCTTGTTCTTGGCACATACACAAGTAATTGTTTCCAACATTGCCCTATTTTTAGTATTGCTCATCAGACATTACTGAGTCTCAGCAAGCCCATGTATGTCCGATTCTACACATGAAGGTATATTGTTCATGCCTATGGTTCATAAACCCATGATCCAAAATGTATCCTATCCATGTTTTATGGCCCACAGGCAATTGCTACAGCTGTATGACCCCCATTGAGAATGAAAGAAGAGTATCACCAATGCCTTTGATCTCTTAGGATGCAAATATATATGTGCTAAAGTCATCTAGATAAAAGTATAAACTCCCCTCTTCACTTTGGCTGGAGAAAACTTCACATTAACATTCACATTCCCTTTGCTACTAAGAGCTGCTCAAGGAAGCCTGTAGCAACAGGTGGTCCTGGCTGCACTCAAGCCATTCCTCTCAGGAAACACACATGCTTACATGGTAGATTCCCGGGCCAGTAAACTCAAGACAAAATTACAACTCCTAGTAGTCAGCTCATTTAGTCTTATGCAATATAGTCTATCCTCTTTGTTGGGGATGGAAAATGTATTCCTCTTAGAAAAAAGTATTGTATAATAGAAGGGTAGGAAAAAAAATCACTGAAAGTTAAAAGAGTCAATGAAATGATAAAAATTCTTCTAATGATCAGTTTTGGGACTTGGGGTAAGAATTTAAGTCTTCTATTCATTAACAATATCAACATGTATAAAAATTAAGCATCCTAGCTTGACTCTGAAAGGAATTTAGGATACAAAGATACATTAATTTGACTAAAAATTTGGTGTTTATCAGAAAATGCTTTTTACTTATTGTTAGTAGAGTACATATAACTAAAAATTAAAAATCATGAGGTTAAATTTCTCCAAGAAAACTTTACAACCCTCTAGTAGTCTACTTACTAATTTTAATAAAAAATTTAGGCCAGGGAGGTGGCTCACACCTGCAATCTAAGAGGTTGAGGCAGGTGGATGGCCTGAGTTCAAGAGATAGAGACCAGCCTGAGCAAGAGTAAGACCCCAATCTCTACTAAAAATAGAAACACTAGCTGGTTTTGTGGTGGGTGTCTGTAGTCCCACCTAGTTAGGAGGCTGAGTCAGGAGAATCACTTAAACCCAGGAGTTTGAGGTTGCTGTGAGCTAAGCTGATGCCAGGGCACTCTAGCCTGGGGCAACAATGAGACCCTGTCTCAAAAAAAGAAAACAAAATTAATGACAACTTCTATAACTTAATATACTATGTAGACTCTGGAAATTCATGGATAGACAATACATAAACCTGAAAGCTTATTGTTTCAGAGTTCTATAACTCTCCACTATGGTACCATGCTTAATTTCCATTAGAACCTGGTTTCCATTCTCAATTCTTACTAAAGGTTTATACTCAGAGTCCATACATGACCCTTATCCACCAAATTGAATACTTCACATAGAAGCATCTGTATCCTTTGTGAGCTTATTACAAACAAAGCATCTCTAGCCTCTTCCTAGACTTCTTGAACCAGAATTTGCATTTTAGTGGTGGAGGCCTGTAGTCTTAGCTATTCGGGAGGCTGAGGCAAGAGGATTTCTCCTCAAGCCCAAGAGTTTGAAGTTGCAGTGAGTTATGACACCATAGCACTCTATTTGGGGTGACAGAGTAAGACTCTGTCTCAAAAAAAAAAAAAAAAAAGAAGAAGAACATGCACTTTAAAAGATTATGATTCATATGCATGTTAAAGTTTGAGAAGTGCTGGTCTACAATACTCAATAGTTTCACTTCACTCTTTTTTTTTTTATTACAGACTAATATGAGGGTACAAATGATTAGGTTGTATTTACCTAGATAGAGTTGAAGAACATTTTCCTTAATAAAGTATCCCCCAAATGTAAAAGTATATAAAATATCCAGTATACTCAATACTAATATGAAACCAGTAGATTATCAACTATACTTGACTCTTCTAAAGCAGTGCATGGCACAATCCTTGTTCCAGGGACCCCTTCACTTTAGTGTTATCATTACTTTTGTCAGCATAAAATATTCAGGTTTCTTATAATCATTTAGAATAATCCAATAAAATAAAACTTCAGTTATCTTTCACTCAATGATGGGTATATGTTCTAGGAAATGTCAATTTTTCCTTTGTGCGAAAACTGTGGAGTGTATTTACACAAATTTACACATTACATGGGCATTGCCTACTACCTATCCAGACTATAGTCTATTGCTCCAAGGCTACAAACATGTATAGCATGTTACTATACAGTACTGCTGGTAGTTGTAACATACTGGTAAAAAGTTGTGTATCTAATCATATATAAGCATAAAGAAGGTAAAAATATGAAGTTCAGTGTATAATCTTATGAAACAGGATCACCACTGTATATGCTATTCATTTCTGATTGAAACATTATTTTGGACATCTCATTATAAATTATAAGAAAAAAAATGGCCTCCTAGTTTCTCTCTTTAAATGTTTCTGAGTTTAATTTGTTGAGTTCTAGGGCCAAATTGATATCCCCAGCATTACTGTCATTCAGAATTACTGCTCAATACCTTTTGAGTAAGTCATTATCAAAAACAACACAACCAAAGAAGTTATCAGAAATATTTGGCTGAAAAGAAAAAAACAAAGTCATTTCTATTTCTGACCAAGAAAGGACCGCCCCCCCCAACACACACACGTATACACACACACACACAAAATACACACACACACAAACACTTTGTGAGGCTTTGGACATAAGGAACAATTACTCCTTAGAGAAGGTAAACAAAGGAGATGTAGCTTTCAATCACCCCAGGTGGCTGCCTTGACCTAGTTTCCAGGCTATGGCACAGTGATGAGTGCCCAGGACAAGCTTATCAAATTCTTTACTGCAGTTAGCCATACCTGAGGGTCTGCAGAGAACAATGTAGCTAAAACTGGTAGAACAGGGTATCAGAGAGGATACAGATGAAAAGAGAGAGAACTCCAAAGAATTGTGGAAGGCCCCTTGTGTATTTGATCTGTCTATGTGTATGAGGTGTGTATGAGGTATATGTCTATGTGTATTACACTTAAAGCCTGGGAGAAAACAAACACCTGAAAAAAAATTGATACTGTCCTGTCTAACTAGATTCATAAGGCATTGGAACTAGTATCTGTTCCTACCAGAAGATTCATGGAGCACTGTGTGGAGTACAAAAGAAGAGCTTGTCTTAGAGATGGGGAATAATTAGCCCCAGACTGTGAGTGCTCACACTACCCAACAAATGCATTTCCAAACAAATCTCAAGAATATTTATGAAAGTAAAAGAATATTCAGCACCTAAGAAGATAACATTTGTGTTTGGTATTCAACAATGATTACAGGCATTCAAAGAACTAGGAAGATACATCTTATTATGAAAAAATAAATCAATCATTCCAAACCAACCATGAACTTCCTCAGATGTTAGAATTAGCAGACAAGGACACCATTAACGTTTGAATTAATTAATTAATATAATCTTTTTTTAAAAAATAGGAAGTATCATACTATTAGGAGAAACATCACCACCTGGTGGTATGCTCGGGTATTGCCAGTAAAGGTGTTTAAAACAGGAAGTATGGTTTTTCTCAGAATTTACTAATATTAATACTTACATAAATAATTACAACTTCACAACTGTATAGTTGAACAATTGCATGCTATTATACAATTTGTATTCAAACCTTTATTAGCCTCATATATATGTTTTCTATGCATACACACATTGATATATTATATATGAATATTCATGTGAATCACAGATACAACTAATACACTCTCTGAAATAGTTCACTTTCATTGTCTAATGAGAAAGGCATTGTCCTCCTTATAGCAGAAGTTGTATTCTTAAATGTAATTTGTCCTATTACAACCACTCTCTATCCTAGCTTTTGTTCTTCCTATAAATCTTATAGAATTTCATACATTCCTTTTTGTGTCTATTATATGTATTTGGCTACCAAAAATATAAACTCTTTGAGTTTTTATCTCTTTTCACTACATTCACTATAATTACAATAATATTTGGCATGTGGTAAACACATAATAACCAAGTTTAAATAATTACTTTGCATTCACTAAATGAGTAAAGTTTACTGAGATCTAAGATTTGAATGATAAGATATAATTAGGACATATGTAAAATATATCCATCCATTTGTCATGTAGCTATGTGTACATGAGTTCTGATAATTAAGTTCACAAATTTGCCACCATCTGCTTACATTGCCATCACCGTTCAAACAACTCAGTAAGGTCATGGCAACATGGGGTAATGTCTTGCTGAGTGGCGTTTGTTATTGTTGTTGCATGTTTTTGTATGCCATATGATCGTAGCTGTGATGATCATTACAGAAAAACAAGTTCCAAAATTGCTTTGAAGAATGGACTAGAAACTGGGGTCAGTGCATAGCTTCCCAAGTGAAATACTTCAAAGGTGACCCTAGTGATATTCAGCAATGAGGTATATAATGCTGCTTCTAGGATGAGTTCACAAACTTAATTGCCAGACCTCCTATGTTAAAATGTAAAACTTATTACATAGCAAATTTTACACAGGTTTGGTGTCAACTTTGTTGCAAATTTTAGTTTCTAGTCAGCCAACTTTCTAATCAGACATTAGGTAATGTAGCATAAGAGTTAAAAACACAACCTTTGGAGATGGGATTAGATCTTTACCTCCTAACTTGCTGCAGGCATTGTCTAAATAAATCTATCAGGCAACAGAAATTACTCTAGATATTTCATTAGAGGTATTTTGATATAGGTATTTGATTGCCCTGGGGATAAAAGACTTAAAAAGCCAAACAGACATTAATCCCTTGAAAAAAAAAAATGAGGAAAAGCAAAAGCAGGAAGATGCTACCACCCTTAAGGCTGAAAGTACATCAGGCAGAGACGGTGTTGCAGAAGCACGGGCATCAAGGAGGCCTGGTGGAAGAAGAGAGCACCAGACTTGTTGGTGTTGGTACCATGCGCAGAGGGGCCATTAGGTGCAAGCTGGAGCCCTACAGGGTACACAGTTGCTGGCAGAGAGGCAACTGAAGTAGAGAGAAGAAAAAGGAGAAAACCCCAGTGTCCTCCTTTCTACTTCTCTCCGATCACCTGCTCTTGCATCCCATTCTATACAATAGTCAAAAGCCTAATCCCAGTGAGGACAGCCCACATCACAAACTCCCAAAACTGCCGGTGCTGGCATGGATATGGAGAGAAAGGAAAACTTACACACTGTTGATTACGTTACAAACTAACCCAACCTCTATGGAATGAAGTATGGTGCTTACTCAAAGAACTAAAAGTATAACTTCCATTTGATCCTGCAATCCCATTACTAGATATCCAGAAGGAAAAAAAAAAAATCATTTTACCACAAGGACATTTGCACTAGAATGTCTACTGCAGCTCAATTCATAATTGCCAAGACATGGAATCAACTCAAGTGCCCATCAACCCATGAATAGATTAATAAACTATGGTATATGTATACCAGGGAGTACTATTCAGCCATAAAAAATGAAGGGGACTTTACATCTTTTGCATTTACCTAGATGGAGTTGAAACATCTTAGTAAAATATCACAAGAATAGAAAAACAAGTATCCAATGTACTCAATATTAATATGAAATCAATATATAGACAACCACATGCCCACATGAAAGAAAAACACAAGTATATTAAAGTGATGGAGAGGGTGAAGGAGGGAGAGGGGAACAGACAAGTAGGAAGGGAACTGGCAAGTTCTCACTAATGTGCACAATGTGAGGGTATACAGCATGCCCCCTGGGTGAAGTGCTCAACTACAACTTGAATTTTGCCTTGTAAAGAAAAACAATGTACTCTAAACATTTGTACCTTTATGTTAATCTGAAATAAAAAAAATAAAAATAAAACAATAGTCAAAAGTCATATGGCAAGGAAATCCAAAAAGTGTAGCCTGCAAGAGACAGTGCCTAGGTTCCAGTTACCCATTTTTAAATTGCCTAAATGATGTTTTGTCCTCCATCTTTGCTGAAGATTTTCTCAGATTTTCTCTTGTTCCAGGATAAGCTTCCTCCCCCTCTTCATTTGGTTATGTTTTCTCCATTCTTGAGATCCTGCTTTCCCTGTCACCTCTTGTTAAGCTTTGCCATTTTACATGCTCATGAAGAATGTACTACCAGAATTTGTGGTTTTTAATTTATTTGTGCACATATGTGAAGAATGACTTTCTTTCTAATGAGGTGGTATGCTCCCTAAAGTCAGGTTTTATCGCTACAGATCTTTAAAACCTGACACAAAGTTGTCTCTCTGTACGTATTTACTGGATGATCTTTCCTCATCCAGATTTTTATCCCTATTCTTGAAACATGACTCAAATTTAAGCTTCACAGACAAACCAAATGTGGCCTTGAATTCCAATCTCTACCTTAGGATGCACAGAGGTTTAAAATCACCACTCGAATCAGCTTGTTTAAATTCCAGAAGGAAAAGCCCCAGACAGTGTTCAACTCCATACAGTCTCTCCAAAAAAAAAAAAAAAAAAAAAAAAAAAAATCCCTACAAAAGAACTCAACTCTATTCAAATCAAATTCAAAGATAATTTCAAAATCTCTGTTAACTTTATCCAGAGAAATAGAACCAATAGGATGCGTTTATATAGGTGTGTGCATAAAGTGATTTATTATAAGGAATTGGCTTTTGTGATTATAGAGGCTGACAATTAGTTGTCAAGGTCAGCAGTTGGTGAAAGAGAGCTGATGACACAGTTCTAGTCTAAATGCTGGCAGACCCCAGGAAGGGCTGTTATTCCAGTATCCATATTTAAAAGCAGGAAAAAAAGTTGGATGTCCCCTCCCAAAGGCAATCAGGCAGGAAGATTTTCCTCTTACTTGCAAGAGAGTTAACATTTTTGCTCTACTGGGGCCTTCAGTTGACTGAAAGAGGTTCATCCTTTTCTCTTTAGGGAGATCAACTTATTCATTCAAGTGTTAATCTCATCCAGAAGCATCCCCAAGACACACCAGGAATAATGTTCGACCTAATGTTCTAATGTCAGGGCATTTAATGGCCTGGTAAAGTTGATGCATGAAATTAACCATCACAGTTCAACCCCTCATCATCTTGACACATATAAGCAGCTCCTTTTAAAACTATACTTTAAAGATAATATCAAGGCCATAATTCCACAAAACATGATAAAATTGAATTTTCCATTCAATGGAAAAAGGCACCAAGCTCTTCCCCAGAAGAGGAGGTAAAGTTCTTGAGTTATGTGTACTTTTCTTCTTGATGTCTTGTAACTTAAGTATTATGATATAAAATTAACAATACTTACATACAGTGGTATGAAGTCATCTTATGTCATATGTTAAGGGGATAAAAGAGGGAGGAAAGGATGACTTTCTTATGCACACATATTCATAACAAAATAATGAAGAAATATTCTGATAGTTACAGTCCTCATGGTGATAACGGCCACATGGTCAAAGCTGACATTTATAGCTACTGTCTTCCACTATGCATTCTGTCTTCCCTTTGCCTTCAGCAGCAAGGATGGTAGCTGGATATGGTTCTTTACCTGGTGGGATGAAGCCTTTATTCCTGAAGAGTCTAGGGTATTAATAATCCTGCCTGGATTGAGTTTTGTAGTTTTTCATTTTCCTTAATTAGAAAACATGGTATTACTAGGAGATTCTTTCAGGTATTTGCTGGATGGCAGACATCCCCTTCCTTAAGTACATTGTAACCTAGTAGTCCAACTTACCCCTTGGTAGTCAGGAACAAGTCACCACAGCCAGTACAGTAAACTCTCCCTTTGCTGATTGATTCAGACCCAGGAGCCCAAAGTGGCCCTGCAACAGAGTTTTTCGTTATTATTTCTTTTTGTTTGTTTCGGGGGGTGTCTTTTTTCCTAATGCATTTATTTTTATTTCAGAGTGTTACAGGGATATATACATTTTGGTTGCATAATTTATTTCTTACATTTAAGTCAAAGCTATAAATAAATGTGCCCTTCCCCTAGAATAACTGCACTGTACCTATTAGGTATAAATTTACTCTACCCTTCCATCTCCCTCCCACCTACTTAATTTCCTTTGATTTTTGCTTTCATATATATACTTAGGAATTTGACGAATACTTCCAGCTTAGTATTGAGTACATGTGGTGTTTGTTTTTCCATTTTTCTGATATTTCACTTAGGAGAATGGTCTTCAATGACATCCAGCTTGTTACAAAAGATGATGTATGTCCATCCTTTTGTGGCTGGATAGTATTCCATGGTATTCATATACCACAAGTTATGAATCCATTCATACATTGATGAACACTTGGGTTGTTTCCACAACTTTGCAATTGTGAATTGTGTTACTATAAATATTCGAGTGCAAGTGAATTTTTAAATAAAATATTTTTTATTCTTTAGGTAAATACCTAGCAGTGAGATTGCTAGATAAAAATGATGTAGAACTACTTTTAATTCTTTGAGGTATCTCTATCCTAGGTTCTATAGAGGTTGTGCTAGTTTTCAGTCTCATCAACAGTGTGTAAGTGCCCATTTCTCTCCTCATCCAGGCCAGCATCTGTTACTTTGGGACTTTTTGATATAAGCATTCTCACTGGGCTTACGTGATAATCTCATCGTTGTCCTGATTTCTTCAATGGAATCATTTCTGTATCTCTAGTAGCACTATCCCCCCTTCCCACTGTGGAACTAAGATTTATATGTCAGGAGACTATCAGGTCATGGGAACAGAAAGCAAAAAATGTCCCAGTGGATCACCATGGGATAATAATGAGTAATGACTTCCCATTTCCAGCCTCTTGATTCCTGGACTTATGAATGCTGGCTACAGGAGGAATGGTACCATATATTGGATGTTGATTCAGAGAATCCACAGCCTTCTGGAGACTCTGTCCCAAGCTCTGAAAAGTATTTCTACCTAGCTCTTATTATAACTGGGTTTTCTTTTCTTTTCTTTCTTTTTTTTTTTTTTTATTAAATCATAGCTATGTACAATGGTATGATCATGGGGCATCATACATTAGTTTCACAGACCGGTTGACACGTTTATATCACACTTGTTAACATAGCCTTCCTGACAATTTCACAGTCATTGTGTTGAGACATTTACATTCTACA
>CAUYPK010162061.1:0-16499 GCA_963574355.1 Loris lydekkerianus
ACAAGCACAACCAAACATATAGCGGGAGGCACCACCCACCACGCCCCTCCAACTGCTGGGGGGGGGCGCGGCGGCGCGCCCCCCACGACAGAGTCTCACTATGTCACCCTTAATAGAGTGCCCTAGTGTCACAGCTCACAGCAACCTTAAACTCCTGGGCCCAAGTGATTCTCCTGGCTCAGTCTCCCAAGTAGCTGGGATTACAGGCGCCCGCCACAATGCCTGGCCATGTTTTGGTTGTAGCTGTCATTGTTGTTTGGCAGGCCCGGGCTGGGTTCGAACCCGCCAGCTCTGGTGTATGTGGCTGGTGCTCTAGCCACTGAACTATAGGCGCCAAGCCAAATGTAGTAGTTTCATATTAAAAAAATGCATATATGTGCATTGGTATTATTATATATTAGGAAATTATTAACATAAACATATATACTCTTTTGTCCCAATGATACATTTCATAATAAAAAATATAAAAATTACAATAACCCTTACCTGTGCAGGTACTGAAGATTAGACACCTTCCCTGACTCCCCTTCAAGGGTGTAATCTCTCTGTTTCTGCAGAAAATAAATAAAGGTAAAAACAATTGACCCTATCCTTGGCTCTGACCACCTCATTCGATGGAGTGCCTGAACAGATATAGACTCTAGTAACTCAGGGGTCCTCAAATAACAAAGATGCACTTGACATATTACAGAATGGCAGGGTTACTCAGTTGCCAACAGCACCTTAACACTGGCCTTGAATAACAGAGTTCAGAGTAATGGCCAAGTGCAATTTTCTGTCCACTCTTAAAGTGTCTAACCTTAAAAAATTCCATATGATGATGGACATTCCATAGTCTATGGCTCAATGGTAGGGCCTGTGGCTTATGCCCAAGCTCCAGGTCTTGTGCCTTTGTGCCATCAGAGCTTGCCTTTTGTGGCTGGCTGAATAATGACCACCACCACCACCCACACACACACAGATGTCTACATCATAACCCCCATGTAATCTGTGAAGATGTTGCCTTACAATGATAAAGTGACTCTGCAGGTATGATTAAGACAAGGATCTTTGGTTAGCCTGGATTATCTAGATGGGCCCAATGTAATCACAGGGTCCGTGGAAAAGGGAGCCGGATGGGTCAGAGATAGAGAAGATGAAGGGCAGAAGCAGAGGGCTGTGAAGATGAAGGGCGGCAGGAAGTGCGCCCTCTGCAACCCTGGGAAAGGGCTCTCCCTAGTGTCCCCAGGGTTTCCCAAAGGGAATGCAGCCCTGGAACCCACCTTACATTTCTGACTTCCAGACGTGTGAGATAACAAATTTGTTGTTTTAAGCCATTAAGTTTGTGGTAATATTACTGTAGCAACAGGAAGTAAGTGTATCTTTGTATCCCATATTCATTTCATTCTGTGAGGTGTCCCCTGACAGCTGTGAATTCAAAGTGAGTGACAGTGATAGAGGCTCAGCCTCTGCAGGTACCTGTGTGATGTAGATGAGGGGAAGCATACTATACACAGGCAGCCTAATGACAGAGGAAACAGGAGATGTCACAGAGAAAGCAGCAATTTTTTTGCAGTTTTTGGCTGGGGCTGGGTTTGAACCCGCCACCTCCAACATATGGGGCTAGTGCCCTACTCCTTTGAGCCACAGGCACTGCCCGAGAAAGCAGCAATTTTTAAAAGAAACATTTATACCCAGGGTACTATGGCAGATGAAAAAAATATAAAAAATATATAGCTGCTTAAATCATGATGTTCATGATCTTCGGGAAAATATAATGAAAAGATAAATACAAAACAAGGAACAAAATGTTAAAAGGTAACACCTGAAGTTATTGTTTAATGGGCATTGAGTTTCAGCTATATAAGATGAGAGGTATTGCGGAGCTAGGTGGTGCTGACCACCTAGTATGGTGGTAGTACTACCCTTTTTTTTTTGGTGGCAGTATGACTATCCTTTTTTTTTTTTTTTTTTTTTCCAGGTTTGGCTGGAGCTGGGTTTGAACCCACCACCTCCAGCATATGGGACTGGTGCACTACTCCTTTGAGCCACAGGTGCTGCCCCAGTATGACTATCCTTAACACCCACTGACCTGTACATGCAGAAATGGTTAAGGTGGTGAGTTTTATGTTATGTGTGTTTTACTACAATTTAAAAAATAAAGTATTTTAAAAAGAGGCAATAGGGCTTGGCGCCTGTAGCTCAACCGGCTAAGGCGCCAGCCACATACACCTGAGCTGGCGGGTTCAAATCCAGCCTGTGCCCGCCAAACAACAATGATGACAACTACAGTCAAAAAATAGCTAGGCGTGTGGCAGGCGCCTGTAATCCCAGCTACTTGGGAGGCTGAAGCAAGAGAATCGCTTAAGCCCAAGAGTTGGAGATTGATGTGAGCTGTGATGCCACGGCATTCTACCCAGGGTGACAGCTTGAGACTCTGTCTCAAATAAATAAATAAATAAATAAAAAGAGGCAATACATGATTAACTATCAAATAAAAATTATAGCTACAAATATCAGATATTTAGAAAGTGTGGAGATCTTTGTGGGCTGAGGTGGGATGGTGTAGGCACTCTTTTCATGCTTTTCAGAGATGGCAAGCTGTAAGCTGGACCTTGAAAGTTGGAGTTTGGCTAGGTGAAAAGCAGGCGTCCTCAAACTTTTTAAACAGGGGGCCAATTCACTGTCCCTCAGACCGTTGGAGGGCCGGACTATAGATTAAAAAAAAACAAAAACTATGAACAAATTCCTATGCACACTGCACATATCTTATTTTGAAGTAAAAAAACAATATGGGAACAAATACAATCACACCACCTCATGTGGCCCACGGGCTGCAGTTTGAGGACCCCTGAGCTAGAGGAAAAAGATGCAGGTGTGAGGAGAGAAAGGATAATGACAATAGTGAAGGGAAGGCACTCAGGTGGGAAAGGCAGGTTCAGATCAAGTTGAACTGCTTGTGGCTGAGGACTTGGAGGATGGAGCCTGCCTACCAGCCTAAGGGGCCTGAGCAGAGTTTTTTAGGCCAGTGGTCTCCCAAGAAAGCTAGGGAGTGTGAACAGAAAAACAAAATCTGAATTCCTATTTGTAGTTACCTAATTTTTTTTTTAATTGTTAAATCATAGCTGTGTACATTAGTGCAATCACCTGTACCCATTCTAAGATGTGTAGTTACCTAATTTTTAAAAACTTAATTTTAATGTATCTTGTATGTTATAAATCAGCTGACTAATAAAGTATATAATTTATAAATACACATATGTAAGAGGTAAAAGCTCAACTTTGCTTATGGGGTACCTCTTCACAGAAGCATGGGCCAGTATAGTAGCTCACGCCTGTAATTCCAGTACTTTGGGAGGCTGAGGACTGAGGACTGCATGAGCCTGGGAGGTCAAGGTTGCAGTGAGCTGTGATTGTGTCACTGTACTCCAGCTTCGGCAACTGAGTAAGACCCTGTCTCAAAAACATAAAGTTTGGAAACCAGTGCTCAAGACCTACAGGAAATCACTGGGCTTTTAAAATTAGAAGGGGAAATGGGATTTAGAAAGATTCACTTTGAACTTTTAAAAAGAAAGGTCTAGAGAAGGAACCAAGGCCAAGACAGGGGAAGGACTGAGATCTCTATAGCAGTCTAAGTGGAAGGTAAAAGGCTAATTGGAAACAGGTGGAATCAATGGGCCAGGCGGCACTTTAAAGGGAGAATAAATCAACAGGGCTTGGTAACAGGGATGAAGGAGACAAATGGTTCTGAGGTTTTCAGCCCAAATGACTGAATAATCACAGTGACAACATTTTTAAAAAGGAAGAACAGAAGATGCCCTTATTTGTCAGCCAACCACACAACTAAAAACATAGCAGAGCCAGGCGTGGTGGCTCACGCCTGTAATCCTAGCACTCTTGGCGTGGACAGCTTAAGCTCATGAATTCCAGACCAATTCAAGCAAAAGTGAGACCCTCTCTACTAAAAACAGAAAAACTGAGGTAAGAGGATCGCTTGAAACCAGGAGTTGGAGGTTGCTGTGAGCTATGACACCACAGCCCTCTACCCAGGGCAACATCTTGAGACTCTGTCTCAAAAAATAATAAATAGATAATTAATAAAATTAAAATAAAAACTCAGTGGGCAAGAGTGCAGCACACTCAGACCACTGGGCCCCCACCTGATCTGGCTTGAGGTCCTCCCGAACGGCCTGGATGGCATCCCGACACTCGCTGAGCATGGATTCAAACAGCCGCTCCTTGGTTTCTTCACTTTCAGCCTAAACAAAGGCAGAGCGAGCAAGAAACTCTCTTTTGAGTAAATCCTGGTATGCTAATGGAGGTGTGCTAAAGTTCATCATAGAACTTTGATCCCCATCACATGGGGGGGGGGGTCACAGACCATTTAGTTGTTACTAGTCTCTGCCATATAATTGTTTTATAAGGAAATGTGATTATATTTTAAAAAGTAAACACACTAAAAAAGTGATCTGTATGACTAATTCGAAAATTTATCTGTACTTAATGCTTTAAATTTCCATAACTTTCTGCTACTTTCCTGCAGCACATCTACCTCTGCTCAGCACCAGGACCTGGGACACCCCGGGACCTTACAGACTAGACACAGGGCACTGCTCCCTCACACTCTCACACTGAAGCACAGCACGAATCTCTTTCTCTTTTTTCTCCCAGAATAAACTGTGAAGCTCTACTGTATGCCACAAAGTCGCCCTTTACAAATACAACCTAACTTACAGATTATTTCTTTTAGTTACGTTTATCACTTGCTTGGACCTAATCAATCCTCAATCAAAAAGATAGTCTCCTAAATACCACACTAAGTTCTCTTCACCACATACACTCAGAGCTCAGATGTTCTACATGGCCCCTACTCTGAGAACAGTTTTTAGGGCAGACAAGGTTGACAAGTATGAGATGACAGCTTTTATACAAGAACTGGGTGTGTGACCCTCTCTCCATAGCTGAGTAGGTGAAAAAGCTATTCATTAACTGAATACCTGCCAAACCACATTATCATTCTAAAGAATATGACTGAGCAGATGAGAATGGACAAAAGGCAGAGAGGAGATGAACTTGTATTACTGGCAGGCCCACTATGAAATTAAAACATCAACATTTCATTATTATATCTGACTTTCCACAGAAACTAACATCCAATCTGAAAAAAAGGTCTTAACATTCAATTGATCTCTAAGAAAATGAAAAGAAAACCCAGTACTGCTCACTCCATTGAGCGATGACTAGGGGAGGGTTAAAAAAAGCCTTTATGTCTTAAGAACTCTTATGCTTTTCCTAGTTTCCACTGTGGGAAAAAAATCTTCCTTGTAAATTACCCAATATAAATTAAACATACTTTTCCACTTATAAGACACTTCACATTCCTGCTGTTCACTAAATTAGGAAGAAATCAGGAGCACGGTCATTCCGTAACATTACTAAAGCAAACACGGCCAACATTAACTTACTAAAATACAGTCCAGCAGAACTTTCTGCAGTGATGGGAATGTTCTATCTGCACTGCACTTATACAGGAGGAGCTGGCCCCCCATGAACACCTGAAATTGTTATTAATTTAAATTTAAACAGCTATATGCATCGGGTGGCCATTGTCTCAGACTTGCTGGCCAAATTTTTCAAATACAAATCCTATGGAATGGCGCAGCTGTACAACGAGACTTGGCATCATTTAAGAAACAAAAGCACCAAGCACACTCACACAGCAGGGCCACATTATTAGCAGGAAGGATGGCTACAGCACCAGCAAACCACCAGTGCAACCCAGCAAATATGCCACCACACTCCTTTTCAGGTAGGTGGGGTTGAAAGGTTGGGCAATGGTGTTTAAGGAAAGTGTAAACTTCACTTTACCAACTATACAGGCTCTGCCTCCTTCCCTGTAGGTAGGATATGGTTCAAATTAAAATGATGTTAAAATGCTAAACCTCTATATTGCCAGATATGTTTGATCCCTTTGATTAAGTCAACCCCTGGACCCAAGGTGCTGAACCCAGTAAACATCCCTACTGCTTCAAAAAAACTCTGAGTTCCAGGTGGCACCTGTGGCTCAGTGGGTAGGAAGCCGGCCCCATATACTAAGGCTGGCGGGTTCAAACCTGGCCTCAGCCAAACTGCAACAAAAAAATAGCCAGGTGTTGTGGCGGGTGCCTGTAGTCCCAGCTACTGGGAGGTTGAGGCAAGAGAACTGCCAGGAGTTGGAGGTTGCTGTGAGCTGTGACGCCACAGCAGTCTACTGAGGGTGATAAAGTGAGACTGTCTCTACAACAAAACAAAACAAACAAACAACCCCCCCTCCCCTAACACTGAGTTCCACTAGGAATTTTATAAAAGTCTTAACACAACAACAATGAAGGAAAAAGTATATGTGAAGGGGAGGACGTAAGTCAGAGGTGTTTTTCTTTGAACACCCACACAGCACACTGTGACTCAGAGACGACTAATCTCTAAAGGAGAACGTCTCATGATTCTCCCTGGCTGGACAAAATGTCTCCAAACAGCAAGCCTTAAATATATTTTACTACTTATACTTTCTTTCTTTTTTTTTTTTGTAGAGACAAAGTCTCACTTTATCACCCTTGGTAGAGTGCTGTAGCATCACAGTTTACAGCAACCTCCAACTCCTGGGCTTAGGTGATTCTCTTGCCTCAGTTTCCTGAGTAGCTGGGACTACAGGTGCCCGCCACAATGCTCAGCTACTTTTTGTTGCAGTTTGGCCGGGGCCGGGTTTGAACCTGCCACCCTCAGTATATGGGGCTGGTGCCCTACTCACTGAGCCACAGGTGCCACCCTACTACTACTTTCATTCTATAAACCTGTGTTTGAGGCTAAGATAATTCCTGAAAGGACAACTTGCAACATGTGCAGGCAGGATTCCTTATCATCCATACACCAACCTTCCACGCCAGCCACTGAACCAACGAGAATGTTCCTAAACACAGGAGGCAAACCCCTGCATAAAAATTTGTGTTCTGGCTGGACCTTCTCCCAGGTATGCCTATGCCAGAGAGAAGGCTCAGGCCCAGAAATAAGGTGTCATTTATTACCCATAATAATTAAATGAATGCATAAATTCTAGATCAATTTTTATAAAACTTGAAGCCTCCAAGCTTTTTTTTTTTTTTTTTTGAGACAGAGTCTTATTATGTCATCCTCGGTAGAGTGCCGTGGCATCACGACTCACAGCAACACACACTCTTGGACTTAAGTGATTCTCTTGTCTCAGCCTCCCAATTTTTTTTTTTCTTTTTTTTAGACAGAGTCTCAAGCTGCCACTCTGGGTAGACTGCTGTGCCATTATAGTTCACAGCAACCTCCAGCTCTTGGGCTCAAGCAATTCTCTTGCCTCAGTTTTTCTATTTTTAGTAGAGATAGGGTCTTGCCTTTGCTCAGGCTAGTCTTGAACTCGTGAGCTCAAGCTATCCACCTGCCTCAGCCTCCCAGTGTGCTAGGATTATAGGCGTGAGCCACCATGCCTGGTCAAAAAATGTGCCTTTTCTACAGTCTCAGGTTCTGTTCTTAAGTAGTGTCCCAAAGCTGACTGGTACAGAGGAAACCTAGCTGCAGTGCCCTGCGGTATAGTCCTCCTCCTATTAAAAACCAGATTTCCGGATTGTTTTCACTTGCCTATAGAAATTGCTGGAAGGTGGTAGTGTGACTAAGAGACATACAAGGCAAGTCTGACCACGTTCCCCGCCACACCCATACTGTGAGGACAGGAACCAAGCCATATCCAGCTCAGTGAGGTCTAGGGAAAAAAAAAACCAAAACGGAGAATCGGTAAAGAGGGAGATAAATCTTACTTGAGAAGAGTTTTTTTTTTTTTAGGAAAAAGATGAATAGTTTCTCTGCCACTCAACATTAAAACATTAACCTTAACTTGGTAAGAGTCATCAAAAGCCTGCAGATATTTAATGTACACCCTGCCCGTACTAAGGATAGTCTCACAACGCAGTCATCAGTGGAGAAATCAATACAAAGTAAGAAGTAAGACGTATTAAGGATGTGAAGACTTAAAGCTTGGCTAAAGAGACTATGAGTTCTGCAACTGGATTTGGTAACTGATTAACTCCAAGCTCAAATCTTTTCAGTCTAATATTTTATCTCCCTATTTCTTCCTTCCAAGCTTTTTGATAAACTGCTATTTTAATATTCAAACATTAAAAACCTCCACACGCAATCATTAAGTTGGATTACCAAATTCTTGCATTCCAGTTCCTAGAGTGTGGAAAATACCAGTATCAGCTACATTAAGAAATTATACTCACATATACTGAGGCTGGTGAGTTTGAACTTGGCTCCAGGCCAGTTAAAACAACAATGACAACCGCAACAACAACAAAATAGCTGGGCGTTGTGGCAAGCGCCTGTAGTTCCATCTACTTGGGAGGCTGAAGCTAGAGAACTGCTTAAGCCCAACAGTTTGAGGTTGCTGTGAGCTGTGATGATAAAGCACTCTACTGAGGGTGACATAGTGAGATTCAGTCTCAAAAAAAAAAAAGAAAAGAAAAAACAAAAAAACAAATTATATCCAGGCTCGGCACCTGTAGCTCAGAGGGTAGGACACCTGCCACATACACTGAGGCTGGCAGGTTTGAACCAGGTCCAGGCCTGGTTGACAACAACTACAACAAAAAAAATAGCTGAGCGCTATGGCAGGCACCTGTAGTAGGCACCTGTAGTCCCAGCTACTTGGGAGGCTGAGGCAAGAGAATCACTCAAGCCCAAGAGCTGGAGGTTGCTGTGAGCTGTGACGCCACGGCACCCTACCGAGGGTAACACAGTAAGACTCTGTCTCAAAAAAAAAAAAAAAGAAAGAAAATTACATCCAGAATATACAAGGAATACAAACACTCAACAGCAAACCCCCCAACCCCTCAAAAACCCAACCAAGTAATACAATTTAAAAAATTAAGAACTCTTATGTTTTTCCTAGTTTCCAGTGAAATGAGCTGAATAGATATCTCTCAAAAGACAATATACAAATAGCCAACAGACCCAGGACAAAATGCTCACTCAACATCACTGATCAGCAAACCAAAACCATAATGAGGCATCACCACATCCCAGGTAGAACAGCTATTGTCAAAAAGACAAAAATAAGGGGCGGCGCCTGTGGCTCAAAGGAATAGGGCGCTGGCCCCATAGTCCCAGCCAAAAACTGCAAAAAAAAAAAAAAGAAAGAAAAAAAAAAAAAAAGACAAAAATAAATGCTGGCAAAGATGTGGAGAAAAAGAGAACTCTTACACACCAGGGGTGGGGGTATGTAAGTGGGCACAGACATTATGGAAAGCAGCATGGAGCTTCCTCAGAAAGCAAAACATACAACTGCCATGATCCACTACTGGGATACATCCAAAGGAAAATAAATCAGTATACTAAAGAGATATCTGGGGTGGTGCCTATGGCTCAGTGGACAGGGCACTGGCCCCATATATGGAGGATGGAGGGTTCAAACCCAGCTCTGGCCAAACTGCAACAAAAAAATAGCCAGGCATTGTGGCAGGTGTCTGTAGTTCCAGCTACTCGGGAGACTGAGGCAAGAGAATCACCTAAGCCCAGGAGTTGGAGGGTGCTGTGAGCTGTGTGACACCATAGCACTCTACTGTGGGCAATAAAGTTAGACTCTGTTTCTTCCAAAAAAAAAAAAAAAAGACATCTGCAGGTCCATGTTTACTGCAGCACTAGCCAAGGTATGGGAGCATGTCTGCCAACTGACTAATGGAGAAGAAAACAATGGAATACTATTTAGCCATACAAAATAACAAAATTCTGTCCTTTGAGGCAACATAGATCAACTTGGAGGACATTATGTTAAGTGAAATAAGCCAGGCATAGGAAGATAAATACCAGGCCAAATGTATTGAATTACACTCATGTCTGTAATCCCAGCAAATTGACAGGCCACAGTGGGAGGATCACTTGAGTCTAGGTGTTCAAGACCAGAGTGAGCAACATAGCCAGATACCATCTCTACAAAATACAAGAAAAATTGGCTGGGCATAGTGGTATGCACTTGCAGTCCCAGATACTACAAATTAATTTTTCAACTGTTGAAAGCTGCCCTCAACCCAAAGTAGCCATTTCGGAGCAAGTCACTGAAAAGTTCAGATGTTTAACGCATCTCATGAACAAAGTTAGCGAAGCACCTCCCCAACCCATACAGGCAGTCCCCAAGTTATGGACATCCGACTCAGGTATGACTCGCAATTGCAAACACTATACAAATTATTCAGAGTACAATAGAGTGCTGTGAAGTCCTATGAAATGCCATTGGTACCTGATGAGGCAGTAGACCATCAGTAGCCTATTTTTTTTTTAAATGCCCTTTACCTCATAGGCAGAAAGAGCTCTAGAAAGGGCCTCAATCACTGTCTACTTCATACAAACCGGTATCACCAGGATCGCTAATCTTTGGGATGCAGTTGTTGTTCACACCCACAAGCAGGTGATCATGTCAGTAAGCAGTATCAAGCAGCACAACTCTATATGAGTATCACTTGTACACCACACACGAAGCAAGACATTCTGGTTTAACCAGGTTCTCCTGAAAAAGCCCAGGAACAAGAGGTAAACTCTTTAGGGCCAGAAGCTAGGGCGACAGGTCAGAGAGACATAGGGACATAACAGGTAAGCTGCTGCACCACCTACTGGGCCAAAAGTGATCCCTATTTCAAACCAGCCTCTTAATGCTCCCATTTTTATGTTGACATGTGTCACGGTCAATTTCTTTGTCCTCTAAACACAAGAACGGCTCTATAAACTCAGTTTTCAAAATAATTTAAGAGAGTACATTTCCAGATTTACCAAATCCCAAACAACATTAAGACAAATTTTTGTTTGTGAGAAATGAACACTAACAAACCACCACATCTTAAACTCACAGGCACAACCCTCAGACACGCAGAAGAGAATAGAATAGGTATTCCCTCCTTACCTGGGCAATGGCTGCTTCGTTGTCAGCCAATCCCAATAAAAAGATCCTCACTTTGTCAATCTTCACTGGAACTGTTCTCCCTCTCCATTCCACTTCACTCATGGTAGCTGCCTGTTTGGCTCGAGTCTGAGTGATCAATGCCTACAAAGTAGTTTGTAAGAGTTAAAGCTTTAACTGCGGATCTAAGTGACAAAGGTGAAAAGTAAGTTAAGCCTATTATTTGTCTCCTTCTATAACCAACCTACACTTTCTCTTATAGAGTATACACTAATTTCTACTTATTTTAAGTTCTTGTCTAGTATCAGGTATCTTAGTTTATTGAGACTCAAATATTAAAAGGGCACAATAGAAGGTTAAAAAGAGCAACACGAGGCTCATGCCCGTGGCTCAGCAGTTAGAGCATACACCGAGGCTGGCAGGTTTGAATCTGGCCCAGGCCTGCTAAAAAAAACATCAATGACAACTGCAACAGAAAAATAGCCAGGTGTTGTGGTGGCCACCTATAGCCCTGGTAGCTTGCGAGGCTGAGGCAAGAGAATCACTTCAGCCCCAAAGTTTGAAGATGATGTGAGCTGTGACGCCACGCACTCTACCGAGGGTGATATACTGAGATTCTGTCTCAAAAAAAAAAAAAAAAAAAAAAAAGAGCAGTACACAGCTATGATTTAACAATAAAAATAAATAAATTAAAAAAAAAAAAAAAAGAGCAACAGTAAGTTCAGGTAAGGAATGAGGAGAAGAGTCTATTGGAATATACTGCAAGTAAAAATCCTAATTAGTAGAAACTTAAAGATACCTGTCAGTATGCATCTAAAGCTTCCAAAACATTCAATTTCACTTTTAGGAATTTATCTTAAAGAAATAATTAAGAACACGTGCAAAAACTGGGGACAGGGATATTCATGGTAATACTGTTTGCCATTTAAAAGCAGTGAAGTGGCTAAATAAACAGTCTCTTGTACAACGGAGTACCATGCAGCCATCAAAGACTGAAGCAGAAAAAATGCATGTGGTGTTAAACTTAAAAAGCAAGTTACCAAAAGTATATGCTAAGATCCCTTTTTCTTTTTGAGACAGAGTCTCACTTCGTCATCCTCGGTAGAGTGCTGTGGCATCACAGCTCACAGCAACCTCAAACTCTTGGGCTTAAGCGATTCTCTTGCCTCAGCCTCCCGAGCAGCTGGGACTACAGGCACCCACCACAATGCCCGGCTATTTTTGGTTACAGTTGTCATTGTTGTTTAGCTGGCCCAGGCCAGTTTCAAACTCACCAGCCTCAGTGTATATGGCTGGTACCATAACCACTGCACTATGGGTTGTAAGATCCTATTTCTACTTATTTTAAGTTCTCTAAGATCCTATTTTTAAAATATATGCCTTTTTTTACTACACATACAAAAGTCTGTGGCTGGGGACAGTGGCTCATGCCTATAATTCTAGCACTCTGGGAGGCTAAGGCAGAAGGATACTTGAGGCTAGGAGTTTGAGATCATCCTGAACAAGAGCAAGAGCAAGATCTCGTTTCTACAAAAAACAGAAAAATTAGCCGGGCATGTTGGCAGGAGCCTGTAGTCCTGGCTACTTGGGAGGCCAAGGCAGGAAGATTGCTTTAGCCCAAGAGTTTGAGATTGCAGTGAGCCATGATGACACCACTGTACTCTAGCCTAGGTGACCGAGTAAGACTTTATCTCAAAACAAAAACAGAAGGAAAAGAAAAGTCTGCAAAATATTTGTTGTATTATTATTAAGTGGTTGCCTCATTTTGGTTAACCCATGTGATTTTGTTATTTTCCCAATCTTACATATTTCTTTTTCTACCACTCTATATTATATATTTAGAAAATAAATGTAATAAAGTTAAAAAGCTGAATACTTAAGTATTAACTGAAAAAAGTTTGTTGTTAAAACTTTTAACAAATACATATTTGCCAATATAGATACAAATGTAAGTATGCACATATTAATAGCAATAACCCCTAGGGGATGGGATTATCAATTACTTCTTCTTCTGGACTTTCTCAAACTAAAGACTTTTCATAAAAATATACATAGCAGATTACCTCCAATTTTTCAGCAAGAAGACCCTCAGTGCCGCCAGACCTCAATCTCATCTGCATGAGTTCATTGATAGCTGACTGGTCCCCTGAGAAAAAGAGAAGAAAATCTTCAAGGAACTGGTCTGTTTCCTTGAGAACCACTAGATTCAACTCAGTCTTCAAAGAGTTCTGCCTCCTCCACAAGCACATGTCAATGACTCTGTAGTACAATCTACCCTCAGAAGAAGAGTTCAGTCTTTTACAAAGAATGAACCCAGCTGAGGCAGTACGAATACTCTGTATGGTACTATGATAATGAAGACGTGTAATTATGTATTTGTCCAAACTTGTAAAACATACAATATGAAGACGGAACCCTGGCTAGGTACAATGGCTCACCTCTATAATCCAAGCATTGTAGGGAGTGAGACAGAAGGATTACTTGAGGTCAGAAGTTGGAGACCAGCTTGGGTAACAGTGGGACTCTATATATTTAAAAATAAATTAGCCAGATGGGCACACCTTTAGTCCCAGCTACTTAGAAGACTGAGGTGGGAGGATCTCTTGAGCTCAGGAGTTCAAGGTTACGGTGAGCTATGATCATGCCACGACTCATGCCTGGGTGACAGAGTAAGACCCTGTCTCTTTAAAAATATAAAAGAAAGGAAAAAGATCACATGGGTAGAAAGGGCAAAAGAAAGAGTGCGCCCTAGTGTACACTATGAACTTTGGGAGATGATGATATACCAGTGTGAGTTCATCAACGGCAACAAATGAACAACTCAGGGAGGACGACGATAATAATGGGGGAGGCCACACCCGTGTGGGGACAGGGGCATATGGGAAATCTCTGCAGCTTTCTATTTTGCTGTGAACCTAAAACTACTCTAAAAAAGTAAAAAATGAACTGAGCTAGAGATTCCGGACTGTACTCTTGGCGATAGCAGAAGATAGCAGGAAAAAGAAGGAATTGCCCTCTGTCTACCTTTGACATCAACCAGAACAGCTCAAGGATGGATGCAAGAGAAAAAGAAGAAAGTTAAATAAATTCCCTACATTCTCTGAGCTGACTTCCCAGCAAGCCGCCTGCTGGTGGCTCAAGCTGGTGCAATACCTCAGTGCCTGCTCACCAATGTTATATGCACAGTAGCGGATGTTGGGCGAGATCTCCTCCACACGTTGGTTATATAGCACAGCCTGCTCTTCTGTGAAAGCACTGGCTAGCTTCTCATAGATAGTTCTGCAAGGAAAGAAATGTCAGGTTTTACACAGCCTAATATTAAGAAAATAAACTCACAAGGAACACAGTGGCTAACAACAAACCACAGCCCTTTGAAGCTCTTCTACCATCTACCAGAACTGCCACTTTCTAAGGGTGATAGAGAATAAAGAATATTTCTTTAGGAAAAGAAAAAGGTCACACCAACTTTCACAGAAAGAAGCCATTATCTAATCTGTAGCTTGAATTTGACCATGTACAATCAAAATAAGTCATAGCCTTGGACCACAGGACTCACTTGCATTTGTTAAAAGCCTCAATGGCGGCCTTCCATTCCTGATGTTCGAAGCGCAGCATCCCTGAGAGGTAGGCTGTATATGCCTGCGAAGGGAGGAACGGGGAAGAACTGCTTCAACACCAGCAACCACCACTGGCACTCAACCTTCCTCTACTGTTTTCAAACTTTGGTATCAAGAATTTGGATATTCAAGTTGATTTTTATTTATTTGTTTATTTATTTAATTGTGTCTTCTTTTTTTTGCAGTTTTTGGCCGGGGCTGGGTTTGAACCCGCCACTTCTGGCATATGGGGCCAATGCCCTACTCCTTTGAGCCACGGGCGCCACCACTATTTATTTATTTTTTTATTTTTTGAGACAGAGCCTCAAGCTGTTGCCCTGGGTAGAGTGCTGTGGCATCACAACTTACAACAACTTCCAACTCCTGGGCTCAAGCAATTCTCCTGCCTCTGCCTCCCAAGTAGCTATGAATATAGGCACTTGCCATGATGCCCGGCTATTTTTTGGTTGTAGCCGTCATTGTTGTTTGTTGGGCCTCGGCTGGATTCAAACCTGATAACTCAGGTGTATGTGGCTGGTGCCTTAACTGCTTGAGCCATAGGCACTGAGCCTCAAGTTCATTTTTAAAAAAGAAATACTTATTTAGTGAATAAACTGTGATACACAGGTAATTTGTTATGATTTGCTTATTTTCTAGGAGAGAACTTCAAAATAAAGAAAATCTTATTTCTTTCATTTTATATAACAACAAATTTCAGGGCTACAACATAAGCATCAAAAGTTGAAAATAACCTTGCAATATCTATCATCTCTTTTTTTAAAATAAGTATTCCAATATCCCCCCAAAAAATCTTATTTTGTGAGCTTTCAGAGGTATAAGTTACAAGTTTTCTATCTACATATCAAAAGAAGTATGAGCTTTCTTGAAAAGTTGGTTAATAAAAAATCAAGCTTATAAAAACAAGAGAGCTAACCTTTTTAAAAGCAAGTTCAGAAAGTTGCTTTCCTCTCCTGCCTATCAATTTATAATGTAAGCAATCCCCTTCTGTTTAGCTGTATTTCTTTTAGAGTCATGTCTCTCATCTTCACAATAAAGCAATCTGGATGTTAGGAATCTAACCTGAGCCTCTAACTTGGTCTTGGCATCCACACGATTGCTCTCACACAAGCGTTCCAACTCCTCTGCATGCTTCACGGCTTTGCGTAGGCGAGATAACAAGTGAAACCGTTTTCGGGGTTCAGTGTTGGCTTCCTGTTTGAGCTGCATGGCATAACTCCAGGCTCTTTCAGCATCCATCAGAACCAGAAGCAAATATCTAGACCAGAGAGGAGATGGGAGAACTGAATGGTGAAGCCAAGAGCATCAGGTTCAGATACATTCTCTGCAGTGCGATCTTCAGTGACTTTTCTCTATATTCTTACTCTCTTTCCTCCCTCAACACTACTCTTCTGACAGTATCAGCCATGACTCCCAAATCAGCATCTCTGATCCCAACTTGGGTGTCACCTCAGGTTTCTAATTACCTACTAGACACATCTCATTAAAAAGCCTCTACTGCTGGGCACATGGATTGCCTGAGCTCATGGGTTCAAGACCAGCCTGAGCCAGAGTGAGACCCCCATCTCTAAAAAATAGCCAGGTGTTGTGACAGGCACCTGTAGTTCCAGCTACTTGGGAGGCTGAGGCAAGAGAATCACTTAAACCTAAGAGTTTGAGGTTGCTGTGAGCTATGATGCCACAGCACTCTATCAAGGGTGACAAAGTGAGACTCTTGACTCAAAAAAAAAAAAAAAAAAAAAAAAAAACAAAAACCCCAAAAACAAACATACACCAGAGGTGACAGGCTCAAACCCAGCCCCGGCCAAAAAACTGCAAAAAAAAAAAAAACACTTGAACCCAGAGTTTGAGGTTGCAATGAGTTATGATGACCACACTGCACTCTGGCCAGAGCACCAGAGTAAGACTCTATCTCAAAAACAAAACAAAGTTTCTTATCATCACCAGAAGTCTTGTTT
>CAUYPK010162065.1:0-21975 GCA_963574355.1 Loris lydekkerianus
GGATTTGAAGAGAAACTTCTCTGAAGAAGAAAGGCACACAGCCTACAGACATATGAAAAAATGCTCATCATCCTTAATCATCATTGAAATGCAAATCAAAACCACTCTGAGATATCATCTAACTCCAGTAAGATTAGCCCACATCACAAAATTCCAAAACTATAGATGTTGGCATGGATGTGGAGAAAAGGGAACACTTCTGCCCTGCTGATGGGAATGCAAACTAATACGTTCCTTTTGGAAAGAAGTTTGGAGATCACTTAGGACTCTAAAAATAGACCTGCCATTCGATCCTGCAATTCCTCTACTAAGTATATATCCAGAAGACCAAAAATCATGTTATAACACTTTATAACAAAGATATTTGCACCCCAATTCATAATTGCTAAGTCATGGAAGAAGCCCAAGTGCCCATCGACCCACAAATGGATTAATAAATTGTGGTATATGTACACCATGGAATATTATGCAGCCTTAAAAAAGATGGAGACTTTACCTCTTTCATGTTTACATGGATGGAGCTGGAACATATTCTTAGCAAAGTATCCCAAGAATGGAAGAAAAAGTATTCAATGTACTCAACTCTACTATGAAACCAATATATAAGCACCCACACTTCCATATGAATGCTATAACCCAACTACAACCCAAGATGAAGGGGAAAGAGGAGGGGCTGGGGAGGGGAGGGGGAATGGGTGGAGGGAGGGTAATGGTCGGACCACACCTATGGTGCATTTTAGAAGGGCACATGTCAAATCTACTAAGTATAGAGTATAAACGTCTTAACACAATAAAGAAAGTCCAGTGAAGGCTTTTTTTATCCAGTTTGATAAAAGTATTTCAAATTGCATATAAAGCCAGCACATTGTACCCCATAAATGCATTAATGTACACGACTATGGTTTATTTAAAAAAGAAATTACTTTCTTTCCCAGTTCCACATTTATGGTTTTTTTTTATCTTCAACTGGAAACATTTCCCTTTTCAAACACAGGTTTTCACATTCATGTTGAACGTTGGTTCTTTTGGTTCATTGTCCTTTTCCTTTCAAATCTGTTTATGCATCTAAAAATTAACAAAGGCACTATTTGAAATACAGTTCAGGAAAAATAGCTCCATGAGTCACAAAATAAAATTATAAATTTTAATTGTCATTCTTTCTTTTTCCCTGTTGCCTGAGTCATCCACCTTTTTTTAGTATGTTATTCCTTTCTCTTTTTTGAATATCGGCCACCTGGCAGGGGTAACATCTGCTTAGGTTTTGTGTAGTGCTTCTGGCATTGTTGGCTCACAGCAAAAGAAAGAGCCTGTGATCTCCACCTACTTTCTGTGATATTTCAACAAAAGATAGAAACCAGGGATCCTCATTAACACAAGTTGGGACTCAAGATCAAATATACTCAAATTGTTTCAGCAAAGCTACTCAAAATTCTTAGCAAAAGTTTAGCCTGAGCATGAAACTCTCTGTATAAAGCTACTGCTAATGGGAAGAATTTAAATATTCACAATATAAATGGATGTTATAGGATTCCAAGATCTGGTATAAGATTGTATAAAGGCTTGGGTTTCATTCTTCACTGTGGCAGTAAGAGACTGTGTGATGATGGGCAAGGCTTATCTTTCTGGGGCTACTTACACATATTCATAAGAAAGGATTTGGGCTAGTCTCTAAGAGCCCAGAAAAAAACAAATTGCAACCATATGGTAAATTTGGTTTTTCTTCTTCTTTTTTTTTAAACAATTCTTCATGCTTTATTTTCCTTCCTTGAGAACAAAAGAGATCTTCATATGCAAAGAAAAGACAAACTTTCTCTGCTCACTTTTCTCTATCTAGTTTTGTTATCCATATTCCCTTTGTTCCTTGACTAGTGGATATATAGTGCATATGGCTAATAGCATGTGTGTGTGTTTTAATTAGGAGTTGCCTTTATCCCTTCACCCCAGAGACAGTGCTCTGGGAGTTTGTTCTAACAATGGGGAAAAAAATTAATGGAATTTTGATGAATTTTGTATAGTTAGTATGTACACCCAAGCTCTTCTCATCTCCTTTTGCTAGAGGATCTATTTAGTATATTGGAAGACTAATCTGATTTTTTTCTTTCTTCTGATCAACCCATCCCCTGCTTTCTCCACCAGTTCTTGACCAGGCTGTGTATTCGCTTTGTCCACTTGGTGCATAATCAGGGTAGGTTGCCATTTCAGCAAGGAGATTTGGGTTCCTCTGCCTTCAGACAGCCCTCTTCCTATTCCTTCACCATACCCTAAAAGCTTCATAGGAGATTCATTTTGGTTAAGACAGTAGTGCAATTTTTCAAGTCCATGCTTAGATAATACTTCCCAAGGAATATTTTCCATTCCTCCCTCTAGTCTAGGTTAGAGTATGTTTCTACAATACTTTCTACTTTCCTGACCAAAGGGTACAGATCCTGGAGATGCTGTGTTTAAATTATTTATGAATGGGGATCTTAGAAGTGTAGAAAATGTGGCCTCTGTAAAAGTGATGTTCCAGTGATATTTGTATTCGTACAGACCTTGCACCTGCTTCAATCCCTCTGTGTTCCATGTCAGCTTGTCAAATGGCCTGTCACTGCTGCCCAATAGGGTCACGGTGCTTTGTACTTAAACCAGTGAAATAAACAAAATCTAACACTACTTTTTTTTAGTATAGTATCAAGAAAAGGATTTAAAACAAAAATGACCAAAATACGTCACTACATGATAGACCTCCACAGATGGAAACTGCTTAACTCCTGAGAACTGTACCAACCATTATAATGAAACAGATATGCAGTTTAAAACAAAGAGAAATTTGTCACAGGTGCTAAATAGTTACCTTTATATTTTTCCTCTATCCATTTTCCCAAAATGCATAAACTGAATCCAATCCTGAGAAAATATAATATTAGACAATTGAGGAAAATTTTAGCATGCCTTTCTTTAAAAACTACATACTCTTCAAGATTCCCTGCACTCTGCAAAAATGTCAAGGACAAAATATCATATAAAAAGACTGGAGCATGATTTAAATTTAAAAGAGGGTAAAGAGATATAATGACTAGATGCTATGTTTGGTCCTAGATTAGATCTTGGATCAAGGAGAAGAAAAGCAGCTGTAAAGGGCATTATTGAGATAATCGAAGGAATTTAAAAATGGGTGGGAGATTAGATAATAGCATTATTAGATATTAAAGTTTCTAATATTAATAATTACATTTTTGTTACATTAAAATGTCTGTAGTATAAGTGTACATATTGAAGCATTTAGAGATAGGAAAGTATAGTATCTTCAACTTACTTTCAAATGGTACAGAAAAATGTGCATATATATAGACATATTTTATATATCATATATTAAATATCACATATATGATATATAATCTATGTATGTATCATATATAGTATGTATATTTATATACTACATGTTTGTACATTATATATCTTATATGTTATATTTATATATGTAGACAGAAAAAAGTGAATGATAAATGGGAAACAATATAAACAGTGTGTGGACAGAATATGAAAGTTACATATTCTTCTTTCATAGCTTTTTTCTGAGTTAGGAAATACATCCCCCAAAATGACAAAAATACTGAAGAGTAACGTATCTTCATCAGTGGAGGGAATCATTTGCATTTTACTGTGATGAGAAAGAAAAGCCCAATTTCTTCAAATGAACAGCTAAAGCTCTCATTTCCTAGTCATCACATAACTTTGTATATTGTAAAGTTAGAGTTCTGTCTCCTTTTTCTTTTGTTTTTATTTATTTATTTTGCATCTCTAAGTGTATGGAGGGAACCAAAAGGAGTAAAAATGGGAAACTCGTTAAGTTAGCTTTTACCAGTTTAAGAACAGGAAGCAGTTGATAAGTTTTAGCACCACTTTTTCATGGTTGTTTCCTAAGAATGACCATAAATTACATCTTTCATGTCAGTCCCAACAAGTGGGAATTCATTTGAAAAATTACTTGCTAGTTCTCAAGCTTCTTGCACGTCCCCTGTTGACATTTTGGCATAGGAAAACTGGGGGTGGCTAGATTGAAAAATATTTCCCAAAATTACAAAATATTTTAAGCTGATACCAGACCTACACTTGCATCTGCTGATGGCAGATATTTCTAAGCTATTCTGGCTATTCTATCCCTGAACATCTGCTTTCTACAGTAAGTGGCCGCTTCTATTTTCTCCTGCCTTCTTCAGCAGAAGAGCCCTACAGTGCAAAATGAAAAGCATAGCAGGTACAAGAGAAGCAGCTGAGAGAGAGGATGGAGAGGGCGCAGACAGAGCTGCAGACGCCCCATTTTCTCATTTTACGACATGCAATGTGTGCTTTACGACAGATGCCAGATTGGCGCTTTCTCATGGTTCCCTCGTTTAATCCCTTGTATATCCCCAGGAGACAGGCACTATTTTTACCTTCATTTCATAACTCAGATACCTGAGGTTTAGAGAAGTAAAAGACTTGCCAAATGTGAGTGGGAGGGTTGAGAATGGACTGAAATTTTACCTAACTTAACAGTCCCATAAATTTGAACTCCGTGTCTTATTGCTTATATTGATCTCCCAACTCTGCTTTGTCTGAGGACTCACAATGCAGGATAATACCATTTCATTCTTGCATTACATGTAACATATCCCGGTTTAGAAAGAAAATATTAAGAACTATTATAGGTTTTCTGAACAGAGCCATTTCATAACAAGCATTCCTCAAGTCTGCAGGGGAAGAGTATTTGGTACAATGTTACTCTTGTAAAGATTTTAAAGTAATTTCTGAATCCTTAGAGATAGATCAAATAACAACTTTTTGAAAAGTTGTTAATTTAATAGCGACATAATTGCATAAAAGCTGACATGGTAATTTTGGCAAACTTCTGTATCAAGATGGATAAGCCTCTTTGGTAGGGTTCTTAACCTGAGGTCCAGACCCATGAGAGTTCACAGATATATCTCAGGGGGTCTGTGAACTTGCATGGGTAAACATTTAATCTTCATTTTCACTAGCAAAGTGACATATTTAGCATTGCCTTCTGTTATGAATGTAGAAACAAATCACAGCATTAGTACCCATGCCTTTGTCACCAAAGAGAAATCACAGATATTTTCAATTATATCAGTTCTTGCTGATAGCTCAAAATGACGTTCATATTCATCATTAATGTGAAATTATGATAATTAGACTTGAGGCTAGATCATATTTCATATGTTAATAAAGGATATAATTACTATATCACCAATTTTGAAAATATTTCTATTGCACTATATTAATATTTTAAAAAATATTTTAATAGTGGTATTTCAACATAGTTGGTTTTACTTACAATTACATATACTTTAGTTTCTATTATACATTTACAAATGTTATCATAGGCTGGGCACAGTGGCTCACACCTGTAATCCTAGCACTCTGGGAGGCTGAGGCAGGGGGATTGCTTGTGTTCAGGTTCAAGACCAGACTGAGCAAGAGCAAGACCTCGTCTCTACTAAAAAAATAGCAGAACTGAGGTAAAAGGATCACTTGAGCCCAAGAGTTGGAGGTTGCTGTGAGCTATGACACCACAGTACTCTACTCAGAGCAATAGCTTCAGACTCTATCTAAAAAAAAAAAATAAAATAAATGCTATAAGAAGTGTTCATGAAAGGGCATGGTGGCTCATGCCTATAATTCTAGCACTCTGGGAGACCCAGGTGGGAGGATTGCTTGAGACCAGGAGTTTGAGACCAGCCTGAGCAAGAACCAGACCCAGCCTCTACAAGAAAATAGAAAAATTAGCCAGTCATGGTTTCTAGCAGCTTGCATCTATAGTCCCAGTTTCTTGGGAGGCTGAGATAGGACAATTACTTGGGCCCAGGAGTCTGAGGTTGTGGTGAGCTATGATATTGCCACTGGACTCTAGCCCAGGTAACAAAGAGAGATTCTGTCCTCTTCCCTACCAAAAAAGTGGTAGTGGTCCCTAGTGAAAAACAGGTTAAGGACTCTGCTGTATCACATAACCTCATTATAGCCTTAGTGTGGAATAACCTGGCTTAACTAGCTGCTTTTAGAGTCCCCTGGGTACTGCAGTAACCCCCAGAACTGAGAAAGGCTCTAAATCCTAGAACAACATAGCGTTAAGGTACCATCGAGTTGTCCTATCAGCACTTCCCAAGCAGAAGAGGAAGCTTTTTCAGCCTCCCTGCATCCTCCCCAACCCCCATTCCCTGGCAGGTCCCAGTTTCTGCTACCTGTCCTCCTTCTCATTCAATTTTAATGAAAACAGCTCTTCTGGCAGACTCCAGAGGGACCCCAGTGCTCTAGGGAGCCGGGCCTGTGTTAGCAGGCCACAGGGGTGGACGGGAGCCAAGACTTCTGTGATTCCCTCCACCCTAATTTTCCTGTGGAAACACAGCTCTGCTCAAGAGGACTACACTGGAGGCTTCATCAACCAGGTTATGTATTTACATTTCTGGAACCTTCAGTTGTCCCTTCATGTGTCATTTTCTCTCATTTTATTTTTTTAATCCTTTATTTTTTATTAGGCAGGTTCTGGTCACACCTACACAGGTGGCACCAGGTGTGTGCATATTTTTCTGATAGTTTCAGTGCATCGTAGACACTCAGAAGTGAAAGATATAAAACTTAGTGGTGTTAGATTACTTTAGATATTGTAATATTGTCCTTGCTTTTCTCTAATTTTTAATTGCTTGTTTTACATCCTATATTTAGTTTTTTGTCAGTCTTACTACCTCTTAGCTGAGTTTCTCATCTCAATTGATCATTTTATGCGTATACTAAATAGTTTCTTTTCCAAGTCTCCTTGTGAAGCAAGGTTCAAGCTGGTGGCGAGTCAGTGTGTCTACAGCCTAAGTTCTTGTAACGTACCTTCCCCCAAATGAAAATGTCTGATACTATAATCTCATTTTGATTAACTTCTCTGAAGCTCATTTGCCAAATATCAGAAAGGGCTCATTCTGGCTATCTTCTTTGGTCATCAATGGATGTCCTTTGGTTGCTGTTTTTAATTCCATTGGTTTTCCCATTTTGCAAAATTCTTATTAATTAGGTTACTCTAGCTACTTGGCCAAATTTTTCTTGAAGAAAGACGATCCTTGATTCTTTTCTGATCTTGGGGACACTGCTCGTTTCACAAGGAACAATAATCAAAGTAGAATTTATATTCAGCTTCATAGGGCAACATGTGGGTTTTATAACAGATTTCCCCTCCTAATTGCTTCAGTCTGGCAAACTTTAAAAGGAAGTTGCCTTATGTGGATGACAGTGAGAGGTTGTTCAGAACCAGACCAGGTGGTGGGGCAATCTGGACAAAACTGCTTTATTATCGTCAGGGACACACAGTGGCCAAATGGAAGCAGGAAGACTAGTACAGGGGATATATGGCTGTGCTGTTAGCCTTGTTCTGACAAAGCACCACCAACTAAGTGGCTTCAGCAACACAAATTTATGGCCTCGTGGTTCTGGACGATGGAATCCAAAATCAAGGTTGGTTCCTCCTTGTCTTAAGAACAACGCAGTCAAAACTGATCAGGCTGCAGCCCCATGAACTCATCTTAACTTGTTCATCTGTAAAGCTTGTGTTTCCAAATAATGTCACATTTGTGTGGACTGAGGTTAGGACCACAACATCTTTTGGAGGGACACAATTCAACTCATGACACTATCTATTTTGAAAAATCGCCAGAGAGGACAATTGGCAGCTACTGGTGAATTTTAGGTGAATAATACAATTTGCCTGGGATGAATGTATTTATTCTAGATGTCTTGTTTAGATATTAGAATGCCCAAGGTAATGCACCATTGATATGGTTTTTCTACAAATTACAAAAACTAATCAATTATTTCTACATTTTCTGGGGAGAGTGTTTCTCTATAACTGCCTCATGGAGCTCCTTGGCATTTTTCTGAATCTTATTGTCTCCCTTTCATTTATAAATACCAGAGTCTCCCTTTTTTAGGCACATGTCTAAAGATTAGGGTAAAGAATCTTTTTTTTTATAAGCAAAGGACATGTCTAGGGCTCTGTTATTTGAGACATTTAATTTAAGGCCATTCGTTTCAAACATTTAAAACTTATATTCATATTTTTCACTGTCCAGAACAGTAACCTTCACCGGGCTTAACTGTGTCCTCTAAAAGTAGCAGATAATTGTTATCCAATTTAAAGTCAGCCACTCATCGTATGTCCTTCATTCTTCCTTTCAAGAAAACCTAAAGAAACCTTAGGTGACCCTAGGGCTCTGTGGAATGGCTGGAAAAACAGTGACCCAGAAAATAAATATGTAACAAGTCACATTTTTTCCCATTACTTAAGGGAAATTGTGGTGCTAATTTTTTTCTTAATCTCTCTGCTAAGTGTAAATATATGACTCACCCGAGCTACCTCATTCTTAGACCATAAATATTGAGAGTGATGACTATGAGGAGGTCATGTTCATGTGTGGTGAGTAAATACTTGTCTGCACATTCTAATTTAACAAGAAAACAGCATTTTCCTAAGTAACATAACATAAAAAACAGTAGAAAATTCAATAACGTAAAAAGCAGTGCTATTGTTTGTAGAAAAATCATTATGATAGAAGAATCCTTTTTTTAAAAAAAAGTAATAATTATATTAGGCTTGAGTACTGGATCTGATTCTAATCAAAAGGTTTTATACGACTTCAAATTCTAAAAGACAATTAACTTTTAAAAATATATTTGTTCATAGCAAAGTTCTATTCTTAGTACACGGGAAACCGCAGGAAGGTGTTCCGAGCGGATTGGATTCCTCAACTCGGGTTACCCTTCTTAGGGCAGGGCTGCATGAAAGCTTGGGTTCTCAGTGGCACAAATGGAATGACAGCATGCCAGACCCCTACTGCACCTTACCTGGCTCCGGTAGGACAAATTGAGGACCTCTATCTCCACAAAGTGGTTTGCTTTAGAGCAAAACAAGGGCTTTTCTAGTTTGTTTTTCTCTAGTCTTTTGAAATCAGCAGGAAACCATCATGAATAACAGCTTCAGAAATTATGAATATCAGTCATTATCTAAAGCAGGTGGATCAATGCATTTAGAAGCATTCCAGATCAGTGCAAGAAAACCAGAAATACTAACCAAAAAGCATTCATTTTCCCTAGCAATGACATTTCTACGGCTTTGCTAATGCTGTGCTCTGTTTTCTTTTCTGCTTATTCTCTTTGTACAGTTTTCTATGCCTTCCTCAGATGGCTTTCCAAAACAACTATGGCAAATATTCCCATTACCAAACAGCAATAGTATTTAACAGAATACCATTAAATACTGTAACAAAACTGTATCTATCTTCTGTATTCTCAGGTTATTTCATGTTCCTTACAGTTATCGCAGAAGCCCTTCATTAATCTCCAACCTGCAAGCAAGATGGTGATCTTGTCATCATGATGACAAGCTCACTGTTTCCCATGTGAGACACACTCCGCATTTATTATAAAATAACAGTTTGGCAATCACATGGTTACAGCAATTTAAGAGAGTAACAACAGTAAGGGTAGTGCAATTCATTGATCTCTTCATAAGGAGGAAAAACCTCACCTGATTTATACAGAAAAACCAAATACAACAAAAGTGGAATTCTGTTCACCTAATTACATTAGCTTTCTCTGCTGAGAATTAGGGGGTGAAGGGGTGTTCAGAGTTTCCTGAGAAAGCTTTCATATACCCGTAGTGCCCTCTGGTGGATGGCAACAATTATCTGGTACCACTCACTCCATTTCTAGGCTTTCTATTTCCTCTAAAGGATTTGCCCCTTTAGCTACCACTGAGCACTTTCTCTCCCATCTCTGTATAAATAGAGTTTTATCTCAAAGTTACTGGAATATCAACGTCTATCCTCTAAAACAAATGTCACTGCTTTGTGGTTTGAAAGAAATACCTGAGATGAATTCTAGGCAAGTGAATAGAAGTTTCTACCATTTGTTATCTTCAAAGGCATTACTTTGCTAGGGTGGGGGGCAATTTAGCTGTTGCGTGCAAACACTTGGCTTGGGTGTGTTTATGTAAATGGTTTAAAGCCGTGGACTGTGTGTCTGGCAAGCTACTCCCAAGAAACAAAGGAGAAATAAGCATGTTTTCCATTTAGAAGACATGTGGTTCTTATTGCCTTACGGAGATTGGTTTTTGCTTTTGCTTCATTTTATTTCTAAAGTTAATTTTTCCACTGTAAAGTGTATTCATTATAGAAAATGCTGAAAATACGGAGCAAAAAAATCACCACTAGTCACATGAAAGCCATCCTGATTTTTGGGTATAGACGGCTAAGGGAGACTGCAGGCTAAGTGCATCCTAAGGAGGATAGCCTGAGGGCGCAGGCTCCAGTGGGCTGAGGGTGGGCATGTCATTATCCTTCCCACATGACTGTTCATGTACAAAGTGCAATGATAATATTGCATTTATCTGATTTCCTTCTGTCTTTCAAATTAGGTATGCTAATTGCATCATCATCATCACAGCAGCCTTTTATTTAGAAATGAATTTCAAAGCTTAACCCTAGAGTTTCCATTTGCTTGCTGGAAAACAGCAATTCAGCCCCCCCTCAATTCTTCTCCATTATCTCCCACATCTCTTCCATGTTTCATTCTTGTGTTGTTAATAACTACCGTGAAATAGGCCCTTATAATGAATGCTACATAATGCAGTGGTTAAGTATGTCGCCTGGTTGAACTCAATTCTGGCTTTTCCATTAAATAACTATGAAGTCTTAGGTGAGTAATATAAAGTCTGGGCTTCAGTTTCCTCCTCTGTAGAACAGAGGCCCTGTCCCATGAGGTTTTCTGGAGAAAATTTAAGTCCCTAAAACAGAACTGTGTACATGGGAATGGCCCTATAAATTTTAGTTATCATCATTAATGTCTTATGTTGATATATTAGGCATTATGTTATGTTCTTTATATTCATTATGCCCCTTAAGACAATCGCATGAGTTAGATATTCTTTATCCATCTTTCAGATAAGAAAAATGAACAAAGATGAAAGAGGGAACTTCACCGATTTGTCCAAGTCACGTGGCAAGTTACCCTGTTGAGCCTACATAACATAGCACACGCCTGGATTTGATGGTCTCTAAAGTTTAGGCTTGCCATCTTCCTTTGGTTGTGAAGGGTTAACTATAATTTTGTTTGTTTAACTTGTACTGATAAATAGAGAAAAATGCACAAATCCAAAAGTTAAGCTGCATGAATTTTCACAATTGAAAAACACTTGAGATATATCATCACTGCAACTTTACTAGATCCCCCAAATCTTGCATCCAAAGGCAACCACTCTAAGCCCATGTTTAACACTGTAGCTATAGTAAAAGCAGGAGGGAGAAACGCTGTCTCTCTGCTCTGCCTTCCCTCTCAGCAGCCTTCAGGGAGTTCCACAGATCAAAAAAGCATAGTATGAAAACCACTATCATGTCCTGGATAATAAAATGCGTCATCTCTTGTGTCACCTGAAGCACTTGGTTGTAATACTCAGGAGCAATATGTCAAGAAGGAAGAATTCTAAGAGCATAGTAAGAGCACAGAGGAAGTTATGCTGTGATCAATTAGCAATGCCTGTCATGGGCACAAAAGGAGGGTGGAGGTCTGTAGGCTGGCCCTAGATATCATTTATGTACATACACACCCTTTTCTTTTAAGTATTTTATTTCCTATTATCTCTAAACCCAATATAAAGATGATTAGCATATTAGCATAATCAAGCATGACTATTGATGTAGGAATCATTTGGACACATTTTTATTTTATTTTATTTTATTTTATTTTGCATTTGTCCAATAGATCTTTTGGTATAAATTCCTGGAAGTGAAATTCCTTCCATTAGAGTTAAATCTCGCATCTTCTTCTATAGAGTAATATATACCTCCAATATGTAATAGAGGCCATATTCTGCCTTCATTAATAAGCATCTTCTCCATTAGAACTCCAAAGCCCTGGAGTACGAATTTTGTCTTGTGTTAAATTAGAGTTGAGTCTCCCATCCTCTTCTATAGACTAACACTTTGTCCCTTCAATATGTAATTCAGGCCACATTCTGCTGTTATTAGTGAAATCTTCTCCCTATCAGAACTGCAAAGTCCTGGAGTGCAAATTTTGTCTTGTGCTCCTATATATCATCTTCCGTCCCTCCTAACAGTGCCTACCACTAAGGTTTACTTTGTTCACAGAAGATGCAGATATTTTTTGCTTTAAAAGATGATGATACATTTTAGGATTTTAAGATATGCTAAAAATTAAATATCAGATTTCAATTTATGTAGGGGAAGCTTGAAATGAAGTAATGAGAGAAAATAGGTGAAAATACAAATAAATTATGTTAACTTGGGGTTATTGTCTATCACCATTCTGGTTTACAGCACTGTCCAAAAATGTTGGTGCTTTAGTGCTTTTTGTTGTGAATCCTGTCATGGGTATTTGGACTTAATTTTTGATTAAACGTTTTTCACTGCATCTATAAAGTATATTTTAGGATGAATTCTATAGTATTCCTAAGATATATTTTGGACAAATGTTCTTCTACATTCATTGTGTTTGCAGGGCTTCTCTGTACTAAAATTTCTCCAATGGTGAATAAAGATTGAGATACTGTTGGAAGGTTTCTCCCCAGTATAAATTCTCTTGTGCACAATATCAGTACTCTACGTAAAGATAATAAACCACTATTTAAACTCGTAATTATTTTTCAGTATAAATAATCTTGTAAACTGTAGGCTTAACATTTTATGACAGGTCTTTCCACATTCATGGCATTTATACCACTTTATCCATCCTAAAGGTTTTCATATGAGTTAAAATGCGTGTGGTTATTAAAAATTTTGCCACATTCTTCACTTTTCAAGTGTTTCTCCCTTTTAATGCATTCAGATCTTACCCGTAATTGATCACATGGAGGTAATATTTGGTTTCCTGTTGACTGTTCCTAAACAAGTCATCACATTTTGATGGAGGTGTTCTGGGTTAGTGGGCCTAATTTCAGATACAGATTCTACATGCACATGTATTTGAAAACAAAGTTTAATATTTCCCTCATCTTTTATCAATATAAGGGATGCTAATTTAAGCACTCATTATTCTTTGTTTTTTTTTTTTATTTTCTGAAATGTCTCACTCTGTCATGCTGGCTAGAGTACTGTGGCACCATCATAGCTCACTGCAACCTCAAACTCCTGGGCTCAAGCAATCTTCCTGCCTCAGGCTCCTGAGTAGTGGGACTATAGGCACCCACCTGGCTAATTTTTCTAATTTTTAGAGAAGGGAATCTTGCGCTGTCTCACTCAGGCTGGTCTTGAACTCCTGACTTCAAACAATCCTGCCACCTTGGCTTCCCAGAGTGCTAGCCACCATGTCCAGACCCACTCACTCTTCTTAAAAATAAATATACATAGGCAGAACTATAGTTATAAAATGACTCCACTTTTCCTCCATCTATATTCAGATTGTTTCAGCCTAAATTAACTAAAGATTGTTCTCCCAAATATCCATCTCATTTGGCTTATAATGACAAACATATAGTGAAAGAAAGAATGCAGCAAAATGCTTTTTTTGCCCAAAGTAAATTTTACAATAGTAATATTGTTCACTTACAGATCCAGATTTTAATCTTTGTGATTTATAATATCAGTATAAAGTCACACAGTCTGCAAAGCATAGCTAGGGAGTCTCTCTGTTCACCAGTATAATTATAAGTTTCATCCAATGTTTACCAGGGAATGGTGAATTCATTTTGTTAAAATGAGATCTGGCATGAACCTTTACTCCAGGCTTAACTGAAACAAACATAAGCCTTTTCAAAGAATATTTTTTAGATTTCTCTAAATTAAATTTAGAAGCTGGACACAATTAAAAGCTTTAGAATGCCAAAGAAAAGGCATGTTTGAGGGAGATATAGGTTTTTCTTTCAAGAATATTTGAATAAAACCTAAATAAAAGTGAAGCTGAAGAGAGGGATTGTTAATATAATATTTCTAAGTTGATTTGCTTAAGGCTAATCTGCATATTTTTGTACTGCTTGCCGATCCAGTGCAAAGGCCAAATCATTAAAAGTAAACAGGATTTGGGAGACAGCCTGCTCTGGAATTCAAGGACTAGCCTTCATTCTGCTCTTAACTGGCTGTCAGCTTAGATGGCTCTCATGCTCCATGCCTCAGCGAAAGGGGTTTCCTTTACACATACATAGTTTTAATGCAAATTGAAAGAGCAATATTGAACCATGAGTGGTGGCACAATAGAACAGCCTGATCTTTTAAGTCAGCAGACCTAGATTTGATTTCTAATAAGGCCTACTTTTCATAGACCAGACATGCACCACATGTACTCAATGGACTCTCTCACACTGAGGTAGTCAACTTACAGATACAATTTATCATATAAACCAAAAATTTCAAGAGTGAAAAGAGCATTATGAAAAAATTATGTCTGGAGAAGAGCAGTAAAATAAATCTATCCTAGGTCAACCAGGAATATAATGTAATTGATACAATACAGCATTATATTACATATTAAATATAAACTCTGAAATACATATGATATTTACAAAGACAAGGAACCTGGCATATGGTAGCAGTTGATATCAGTGCCCTTATTTTTTTATTTTGAAATATTTTAATTTTATAAAATGCTTTTTTTCATATACGGCATTTGATAATCACATCAGTCTTGTAAGATGTGTTAACCTGTCTCTGTTTCACAGATAAGGATCTGAGGACTCAGAAAGCACTATTGTCTTTCTTGAGATTTCAGGGAGAGTAACAAAGCTGGGACTCAAATCCAGTTTTTGTCATCCTAAATACAGTGTTTTATTTTTCCTAGACCACAAATTTTTCCCAAAGAGCTTATTAACACCATTTCTATGTAACTGTACGTTCACATGTCTGGTGTTAATTTCTCAGTCAACCACCATTAGCATAAGGCTGGGTGCAGTGGCTCATGTCTGCAATCCTAGTACCTTGGGAGGCTGAGGTGGGAGGATCACTTCAGGTCAGTAGTTCAAGATCAGCTTAGGCAACATAGTGAGATTCTATCTCTACAGATTTTTTTTTTTTTTTTAGACAGAGTTGCATTATTTCACCCTCAGTATAGTGTCATGGCATCACAGTTCACAACAACCTCAAACTCTTGGGCTTAAGTAATTCTCTTGCCTCAGCCTCCCAAGTAGCTGCCTCAGCCTCCCAAGTAGCTGGCACCCACCATAAGGGCCTGCTATTTTTTGGTTGTTGTTGTCATTGTTGTTTTGGCAGGCCCAGGATGGGTTCGAACCCACCAGCTCCAGTCCATGTGGCCGGTGCCCCAACCACTGAGCTATGGATGCCTCTCAGAAAATTTTTAAGAAATTAACTGGGTCTGGTGGCATACTTCTGTGGTACCTGCCACAGGAGGCTGAAACAGGAGGATCACTTGAGTCCTAGGAGTTTGAAGCTGCATTGAGTTTTGATTGGGTCACTGCATTCCAACCTGGGTGACAGAGCAAGACCTTGTTTCAAAAAAAAAGGAATAAAGAAAAAAGTGATAATAGTGGTGCATAGTCAATGCTACAACCAAAAAAAACCCCATGGGCATGGAAAACAACTATAACTTCATTTTTTGTCTCTAAGACAACCTAATTTCAATCTCAAATTTTCTTCTGTGTTCTGATGTGAAACATAACATAGCCAATTTTATGTGAATTTAGTCTGCAATTTCGGATTTCTTTTAACTGAATTATAGCCAGTTCAGCCACTGTTGGGTTCTGCAGCTGCCTGTTTACTCCCGAATGGGAGATCCCAGCTATAAAGGCTTATATCAAGCATTGGAAGGTCTTCATTTGGCCATTTCTCTGTGTTACCACCCACTAAGGCCCTTGGCGCACCTGCTGTTGAAATCCCAGGTCCACTGGCTCTGATGGCACATGAGTGGCACTCTCTGAGCCGTGGAGCAAACATTTGCATGCACTCCATCTGGAGTTGCTCTGCGACCCTGTTTGGGATCCAACTGCCTGACCACCCAGAGCCTCCCCTGGTGTCCTCCTTAGCCAAAGGGATTTCATGAGGGCTCTCAGAGCCAGACAGCATATGGAGGAGAGATTCTCCCTTGTTCTAAATGTCTCAAAACTAGGAATTCCTCTGCCCCTTTCTTCTTCTCCAACCGCACATTCCTGGCTTAGCCTAAGAGGGAGGGGATATAGGTCTTCATGAAAATTTTCTTCAGTTACCTTTATCATTGATTCTTGTTTCTTCTAGTCCAGAAACAATATTTATCTTAGGCATCCGAGGATGGGATTTTTGTGGGATGGAGGGGAGAGGAAGTTCTAGCTAGTCTCTTAATTGTTAATGCTGATGTCTTGGCTTTTGGTATATTAAAATCTAGGAATAAATATTTTTGGTGTCTCTGCATTTATGTGCTGGCTTGCCTTCTTCAGGGCAAGTGAACAGCAAGGTCTCATATAGAGAAAAAGAAGAGAAGAAAAAAAATACAAGAAATCCTCTGCTAAAAAATGCTTAAGTAAATGCTTCACCACATTATCGCTCCCTCTCATTTTACAACTTTCTGTCATTTTGTTCTAGTCTCTTTTTTTTGTCATTATGCTTTTAAACTGCATTTGGTATACCACTAGAGAGTAGTTAGATGTATTGTTAAATTTGTATGATTCACAGTTTCATCTTCAGACAAAATGATGTCTGATAAATGTATAAAATGGAACTGTCTTTGTGAATTGTATGTAATTCAAAACCATTTGATAACAGCAGGAAAGCCTAGCTTCACCCTTTCCTCCACAATCTCTTCAGCCCACTCTGTTCAAGAAGTCATGCACACGGCTCCATCACGAGGGATTTCACACACCAGTGATTTCATGCTGCCAAATCCAGTTCCCACTCTTCATCTTAGTTATTTGGAGCATTTGAAACAGTTGATCAATCCCTTCTCTAGGAAACCCTTTGCATGGCTTCTGAGCTTCTACTTCATCACCCCATGTGCTAAAAGTTAGAGGTGGGTGCCTCAGAGTTCAGAGTGCACGGATATCTATGCTGTCTGAAGGTGACCCCATTCAGACTTGTGGCTTCAAATGCCATCTTTATATTGACAGACTCGCAAGTTTATATCTCTAGCCTGGATTTTCACACTCAAGTTCAGACTCTTGCAGACCATTGCCCCATCTCATGTCAAAACTAACTTCTGTTCCCTACTCTCAAACCTACTTTACCCACAGTTTCCCCTATCTCAGGAAATGGCATTTCATTCTTTCAATTCTTTGGGACATAAACATGGGAGTCATCCCTCACTTAGAGCTGGTTGTTAGTAAATATTTGCTATATGAATGAATAAAATGTGTCAAATCTGTGAGGAGTTGTCTTCAACTCTAAAACTCATAGAAAATCTATCTATATGTATCACCCATAGCTTTTGTATTTGTTCAGAGGTTTTCCATGAAGAGGAATTACTAATTATTGAATTTACTTTTAGTTTGCTTAAGCAAAAGCCTGGCACCTCTACAGGGTAAACTCATTTGATAATAGCTGCCAACATTGCCTACCACATTAATGCACACACACCCCCAGACACTTCCACCCCCAGCAGAGCTACAGACAGCCTTGTACCAAGGGATCCCTGTAACGAGGGATTTGGATTGCTGAGCCAAATTCCTCAGAGCCGAAAGAAGGGTTCTGTGAGGTTACTCTATTCTTTTCATCTCCCATGTACTCCTCCCTGCGGTGTGGTTTGCTTCTCTAACCACACTATGAAGGGTGGATTTGGAACAGCTGGAAGAAAGGTAGTTAAGTTGTGTGCTTTGGCCAATATATATATATATATATTGTATATATATATATATATATATATATACATAATATATATGTATATATATACATATATATATATATATACATATATATATACACATATATATATATATATACATATATATATGTATATATATATATATATATATATATATATATAAATATAAATAATGTACCAATTATTTCAAAATGAGAACATAAACCGATGAGGGCATCATTTCAGAAAATGTGTATAAAGAAACTTCAGTGAATGTTTTAGGTGATTACCTACAATATCTGAAGAGAGAGACTGGTATTACATTTTTGTTTCTCCTCTCCCACTCTCTCTCTTTTCTCACCATTGAATCTCAAAATGTTATTAGTATCCAGAGAAATGATAAAAAAATCAAAAGTAAAATAAGGAGACAATCCAAAATTGATCTTCAAATTACAGCACATGAACCTTTTCAACTATATATCCATTTCAGGATCACGTATATAAAAATAAATCAGCATAAAAATGATTTGATGAGCTTTCAAAATTAGTTTATTTCTGAAAAAAATAAAATGAAACATGAAATGTAAAGTGAAATTTTCATATAAAATACTCCAGTGAGCACCATGGAAAAATTATTCTGTGTTCCTGTCTATCTAGCTTTAAGATTTTGGTTTTGCCTGAAAATTTACTTTTAGAAAAATATACCTCTGTTAGAAAGAGAATATTCTTGTGTCATAAAGAAAATAAGATTAGCAAAGTGAATCTGATGTGGAATTTTCTAATTTAAATAACATAATGACTCTTTGATTATTAGTTTTAAAGGTAACATATATAAATTTATCTGTGAAATAGTACATTTATTTATTAATAGTGAATAATAAAAAATTTGTGACTAAGTGTATTCATAAAGTTAAGTGAATATAGGTAACTTGAAAAGTTAGAAATAAATGAAATTAAACTAATGATAAAATCTTAAATACTTGTCAACTGAGTTCTGATTTTAGACTTACAGTGTCAGTGATGGCCAGAAAACACCCTTTTTGTATAGCACACTTTGTAATTGTTGGAATATATATAATGGCTGAGATGAAAATAAAGTGAAAGAATATCGAAGAGGTGTGAATAATAAGCTAAGAGAATTCTAGAACCTTACTTATCCCACAAATTAGCTGCAACAGCTTTCCATTTTTTACACTTGCAAGGTAATGAGCTCATAAGTCATCAATTCCATCCTTATAATAAATGAAAAGCTGAACAAACTTAAATTCAATCACTTTTCTTGGACCAATCAGAAAATCAAAATTACTGGGGAATCCACTGTATCTTAAAATTCCCAGGAAACAAAACTAATATCTCACAGCCACCTAATCTTTGATAAACCATACAAGAACATCCACTAGGGGAAAGAATCCCAAATCAATAAATGGTGCTGGGAGAACTGGATAACCACATGTAAAAGACTGAAACTAGACCTGCACATTTCTCCACTCACAAAAATTGATTCAAGATGAATAAAAGGCCTAAATTTAAGGCATGAAATGATAAAAGTCCTCAAACAAAGGATAGGAAAAACACTGGAAGGTATTGGCCTGGGGAAAGACTTCATGAAGAAGACTGCCATTGCAATTGCAACAACAACAAAATAAACAAATGGGACTTAATTAAACTGAAAAGCTTCTGTACAGCTAAGGAGACGACAACCAAAGCAAATAGAAAACCTACACAATGGGAAAGGATATTTGTATATTTTGAATCAGATCAAAGCTTGATAACTAGGATCTACAGAGAACTCAATCCACATGAAAAAAGTCAACAATCCCATATATCAATAGGCAAGAGAGATGAATAGAACTTTTTCTAAAGAAGACAGATGAATGGCTAACAAACATATGAAAAAATGCTTATCGTCTCTAATTATTAGAGAAATGCAAATCAAAACCAACCTGAGATATCATCTAACCCCAGTGAGAATAGCCCACATCACAAAATCTCAAAACTGCAGATGCTGGCGTGAATGTGGAGAGAAGGGAATACTTTTACACTGCTGGTGGGACTGCAAACTAATACAACCTTTTTGGAAGGAAGTATGGATAACCCTCAAAGAACTCAAGCTGGATATCCCATTTGATCCTGCAATCCCATTATTGGGCATCTACTCAGAAGGAAAAAAATCCTTTTACCATAAGATACTTGCACTAGACTGTTTATCAGAGCTCAATTTACAACTACCAAAATGTGGAAAGAGCTTAAATGCCCAACAACCCAGGAATGGATTAGCAAGCTGTGGCATATGTATACCATGAAATACTATTCAGCCATTAAAAAAGATGGAGACTTTATATCAGCAGTTCTCAACCTGTGGGTAGCAACCCCTTTGGAGGTTGAATGACCCTTTCACAGTGGTCACCTAAGACCATCCTGTGTATCAGACATTTACATTACAATTCATAACAGTAGCAAAATTATAGTTATGATGTAGCAACAAAAATAATTTTATGATTGGGGTTCACCACAACATGAGGAACTGTATTGAAGGGTTGTGGCATTAAGAAGGTTGAGAACCACTGCTTTACATCCTTTGTATTAACCTGGATGGAAGTGGAACACATTATTATTAGTAGGGCATCACAAGAATGGGGAAGGAAGAATCCTATGTACTCAATTCTTATATGAGGACAGTTGATGACCTAGTACACAGTGGGGGGTGGTGGAAGGGGAGAGAGCCAAGAGGGAAGGAGGGAGGTGGGTGGGAGAAGGGGAAAGCAGAGAGACAGAAGGAGGGAGGGGGTGGGGGAGTCACTATGTGTGACACACCTTTTGGGGATGGGATACAATTATAAGAGAGACTTTGCCTAACAAATGTGATCAATATAACCTGGTTCTTTGTACCCTTAATGAATCCCCAATAATAAAAACAAAAATTTTTTTTTTTGCCAAGCTTGGTGACATGTAACTATAGTCTCAGCTACTTGGGAGGCTGAGACAGGAAGATCACTTAAGCTCAGAAATTTGAGGTTGCAATGAGGTCTGATGGTGCCATGGCAACAGAATGAGACCTTGTTTCAAAAAAAACCAAAAACTTCCCAGAATGAAAAGTGAAAAGAAAAGAATGATAAAAATAAACATCTCACCTCTCTCACACACTGAATATCTAAGAGCTGTAGGATAATGTCAAGGACATAACAATCATACTTGGGAAAAAAAGCTGGAAGAGAATGGAGCAAAAATAATATTTAAAGTAATAATGACTGAAAGTAGTTTAAAACAAATGACAGCTACAAAACACAGATCTATAAAAGCGCAGAGAACAAGAAGTAGGGTAAATACCAAAAAAAAAAAAAAAAAAAAAAAAAACCAAAACAAACAAAATAAAACAAAAAACAGAAGAAAACAAACAAAAAACCCCTATACATAGGGATATCATAGTACACTAAAAAAGCAATGACAGAGAATATCTTAAAAGAAGCATCGGTTTGGAGATGCGTTTTTCCTTTAAAGGAGCAAGTAAGAGTAAGAATTATATAATGAAACTCAAACAAGAAGAGAGTGGCATAAAACATTTAAAGTGCTAAAAGAAAAAAGAAATTACCAACCTATAATTATATATCCAATGTAATTGTCCTTCAAAAGTGAAGGAGAAATAAAGATTTTCTCAAATAAACAATAACTGACAGAATTCATCATTAGCAAGGCTGCCCTGAAAAAAAAAAAAAAAAGTTAAAAATTCTTCACAGAAAGTTGATGTAGTTCAGAAACTCAGATTTACATTAAAAAGGAATAAGAAACATTTAAAAAACAATGAATATAAAATCTTTTGTGTCTCTTATTCTTAAATGATTTAATAGGTGACTATAGTTCAAATAATAATAGTAACAATGTACTCAATGATTTAGCATGTGAATGAGAAATGTCTGACAATAATGTTATAAGAGACTGGAGAAAGGATTGGGAATATTGTTACAAACTTACCTGTACTACCCATGAAGCCTGTGAAAGTAAACTTAGATTTGTTATAAATGCATATTGCAAACTCTAGGACAAACACTAAAAATTTTTTTAAAGAAGTATAATCGATATGGCAAGAGAATTCCTCTTCTAGGTTTATACCCAGAAGACCAAAAGTCACAATATAACAAAGACATCTGCACCAGAATGTTTATTGCAGGCCAATTCATAATTGCTAAGTCATGGAAGACGCCCAAGTGCCCATCGACCCACGAATGGACTAGCAAA
>CAUYPK010162066.1:0-15932 GCA_963574355.1 Loris lydekkerianus
TTTTCTTTATTCATTGCAGATTTGTTGGAGTTTTCTGTAGATTCTGGGTATTAGCCTTTTATCAGATGTATTTTTTGAAAATATTTCCTTCTAGGAAGTATGGAGAAACCTCAAAGTACTCAAGCTAGACCTCCCATTTGATCCTGCAATCCCATTACTGGCATCTACCCAGAAGGAAAAAAATCCTTTTATCATAAGGACACTTGCACTAGACTGTTTATTGCAGCTCAATTTACAATTACCCAAATGTGGAAACAGTCTAAATGCCCACCAACCCAGGAATGGATTAACAAGCTGTGGTATATGTACACCATGGAATACTATTTGGCCATTAAAAAAAAATGGAGACTTTATATCCTTTCTATTAACTTGGATGGAAGTGGAAGACATAATTCTAAGTAAAGCATCACAAGAATGGAGAAGCATGAATCCAATGTACTCAATTTTGATATGAGGACAATTGATGACAATTAAGATCACCATGGGAGGTGGAGAAAGGAAGAGCAGAGAGAGGGAAGGAGGGAGGAGGGTGGGACCTTGGTGTGTGCCACACCTTTTAGGGGCAAGACAGGATTGCGAGAGGGACTTTACCTAACAAATACAATCAGTGTAATCTGGTTTATTGTACCCTCAATGAATCCCCAACAATAATAATAAAAAAAAAATAAGGAACTTCAAAAAAAAAAAACCTGAAAATATTTCCTTCCATTCTAAAGGTTATCTATTTAGCATGTCCATTATTTTCTTTGCTGTGTAGAAACTTTTTAATTTAAGTCCCATTTATCTACTTTTGTTTCTGTTGTATTTGTATATTTGTTCTATGTCCTAAATTCTTTGCCACAGATAATGTCCAGTACAGTTTTACCTATGATTTCTCCTAGAATTTCTATGGTATTATGCTCTACATTTAAGTTTATCCATCTTGGATTATGTTATGTCATATGGAGAGAGACCAAAAGAGTCTTATTTAATTTCTGCTTGGGACTATCCAATTGGATCATTTACAGAATAGGGCTTCCTTTCCCCTATGAGTGCTGTTTCCTACTTTGTGGAGGATCACTAAATTATAGGTAGATAATTTTATTTCTGGGTTCTCAATTATGTTCCAATTGTCTATATCTCTACTTGTATTCCAGTGCCATGCTATTTTGGTTACAATAGCCTTATAGTATAGTTTGAAGTCAGGTAATTGATGTCTAAATATTTGTTCTTTTTGCTTAAGATTGCTTTGTCGATTTGGGTTCTTTTTGGCTCCAAATAAAGCATATAATTGTGTTTTTCTAATTATGTGAAATATAATCCTGGCATTTTGATGGTAATTTTTTAAAATCTGTAAATCATTTGAATCATCTCAATAGATGCAGAAAAAGCATTTGATAAAACCCAGCCCTCTTGTAAAAAACTCTCAACACATTTGTCATAGAAGAGTTATATGTCAAAATTATAAAAGCCACATATGACAAATCCAGAGGCAATATCATACTGAATGGGTAAAAGTTGAAAATATGTCTTCTAGTAATTGAAGTAAGACAAAGAAGCCCACTGTCATAACTTTTATTCAAGGTAGTGCTAGAAGTCCAAGCCAGAGCAATCAGGCAGGAAAAAGAAATAAAGGTTATATAAATCAGAAACAAGGAGGTTAAATTATTGCTTTTTATTAATGATATAATTTTGTATCAAGATAAACACAAAGACTCCACCACAAGATTTCTGCAATTGATAAATAAATTCAGCAACATCTCAAGTGACAGAATCAACATGCATAAGTAAGTAGCATTTCTACCTATCAATAACAGTCAACCCGTGAGTTAAATCAAAGGCTCAATACTATTCACAAAAGCTACAAAGAAAATAAGATACATAAGAATATACTTAAGCAAGATGTGAAAAATCTCTATAAGGAAAAATACAAAACACTGAGGGCACAAAGGACACAAACAAATGGAAAACATATCTTGCTTGTGGAGTAGTAGAATCAACACTGGCTCGTACCTGAAATCCTAGCTATCTGGGAGGCCAACGCTGATAGATTGCTTGAGCTCAGGAGTCTGAGACCAGGATGAGCAAGAGCGAGATTCCACCTCTACTAAAAATAGAAAAACTAGCTATACATTATTGCAGACAACTGTGGTCCCAGCTACTCTGGAGGCTGAGGCAAGAGGGACTCTTGAACCCAGGAGTTTAAAGTTACTGTGAGCTATGACACGATGGCACTTTACCTTTACCAAGGGCAACAGAATGAGACTCTGTCTCAAAAAGAAGAAAACGTTGATATCACCCAAAGTGGTAGTAGACACAATGCTATTCCATCAAAATAAAATATCATATTTCACAGATCAAAATAAAATAATTCTACATTTTGTTTGGAACCAGAAATAATCAATCACCTACTGCCACCTGACCCATGACAAAACAGACAACAATGTACTATGGGCAAATGATGGTTTATTCAATAAATGGTGCTGGGAAAACTGAATAGGCACATGCAAAATAGGAAACAGGACCCTTATTTCAGACCACTCACAAAAGTTAATTCATGATGGCTAAAAGACCGAAATATAAAAGATGAAACCATCATATTTCTAGAGAAAAATGTAAGAAAAACTTTTCTGGATGTAAGCCTTGGCAAAAAATTTATGACTAAGACCTCAATGGCAACCAGAGTGACAGTTAAATAAATAGGTTTTAGTTAAACTAAAAAGATTCTGCACAGCTAAAGAAATAATCAACAGAGCCAATAGACAACCTGCAGAATGTGAGAAAATATTTGCAAGCTATGCATATGACATAGGACTAATATCCAGAATCTACAAAGATCTCAAACAAATCAGCAGGAAAAAAGAAAAAAAGAAAGAAAGAAAAGAAAAACACTGAAAATCTTTATTAAAAAGTAGGCAAAGGATATGAACAGAAATTTTTCAAAAGGTAATAAACCAATGGCCAATAAACATAAGAAAAAATGCTCAGTGTCACTAATCATCAGAGAAATGTAAAATAAAACCACCGGGCGATATCACCTCACCCCTGTTAGAATGGCTTTTATTAACAAATCCATACACAACAGATGTTGGGATGGATGCAGAGAGAAAGGACCATTATCCATAGTTGGTGAGACAGCAAATTAGTACAATCTCTATGGAAAACAGTATGGAGATTCCTCAAATAACTAAAAGTAGACCTACCTTTTGATCCAACAATCCCATTACTAGGTATTTATCCAAAGGCAAAACAATCTTTTGTATCAAAAACACACATGCACTGAAATGTTCATTGCAGAACAATTCGCAATCACAAAGATGTGGAATTAATCCAAGTGCCCATCAATTCATGATTGAATTAATAATATACGGTATAAGTATACCATGGAGTATTATTAAGTCATTAAAAATGATGAATAATTGCCTTTTGCAACAATTAGATAGGACTAGAGATCATCCTCCTAAGTAAAATATCCCAAGAATGGAAAAATAAACACCACATGAACTCACTATTAAAGTGGAACTAACAGATGAGCACATATTTGCACAGAAGAAAGTAAAACTTAGCGGGAGAGGGAATGGAAAGAAAACCTACCTGTTGGGTACAATGATTGGCACATTTATAGCAGCAACTCAAGCATTGCAAAAATGATTCATGTAACCCAAATATTTTTACCTCCTTAATATTTTAAAATTAAAAAAAAAAGACATAGAGCCTCTGGAGAGTGATTAAAGCATAAGGATTCCAGTATCATGACTGGGATTAGTGTCATTCTGGACAAGGCATGGGTGAGTCGCCTTACTCCTTTCGACTACGTGAGGACACAGCTAGCAGGTGCCAGACATGGCTTTGGCATAATGTGTGCAATTTAAGACTAGTTTCCTAGTAAATGATCACCTACGAGTTTCAGACATAAAATCACAAAACTATGAAATATTGTAATAGGTATGATGAACTGCTAATCCTTTCGATATTATGTTATTTTTGTGAACTACTTCTTACCTGAGTTTTCCAAGCAGATGGAGTAACAGAGTGTGAGGTACCACTGAAATCCCTTTTCTACTTCTCTGTGATTCCTGTTTGGTTCAGAGGTTGCTAAGGTAATAATATCTCAGAAGTACAACTGTGTGCTCTTCACAATTGAAGTTCAAAGGAACACCTGCTGAAGTAAGGTGTTCAGCCTCCTCCAGTAAGGTTTTCAAACTAGTATTTCCACTGGAATCTATATAATATCCACTTCAACTTTATTAAAGGAGTTAATATCAAAGAACAGAATGAAAGAGAAAGAGCTGAATTTGACTCAGAAATGTTGAGTTTTATGTTTGTGGCATGCATAGTGACATTCTTTCTGTAAAAGCAACACTCAGTTTCCTTTTTGGCTCTGCCAAAAAATGTTGAGTTTCTCAGAGGCTGACCACAGGAACTCTTTTCTCCCATTATATACTCTTATTGATGAATGTCACTATTTCCAAACAATTTAAATATCATCTTTACAGAGATGTTTTCCAAATGTATATATCCTCAGCCAGAATCTTTCATCTGAACTCAAAACTTGAATATATGAATGATTACTTATCATCTTCAATTAGATGTCTTACAGAGATCAAAATTCAGTTATCACAAATTTAACATGTGTAAAACATAATTTTTTTATTTCTCTTACCAATCATTTTCCTATTTCACACCACTTCTGTGAAATTGAATAGCACTACTATCCATTTGAGGAAGAAACCCCAAGATTATCTGCAGGGCTTTACTTCTAACCACATACTAATCAGAACCAAATATTCATCAGAATTTTTCTATGCCATGAAGTTTAAAGAAATAGATCATAGAGTTTTATGAGGAATGGTGGGGCCAGGAGGAGATTTATTATTAGCTCATGTTACTTCCAAAAAAAAAAAAAAAAAAAAAAAATCAGTAGTTAGAAACTATAGGGAGGCAGGTTTGGGCTCATGGGGATGTAAACCTACCATTGTCAACAATGACTAATAGTGTTTTTGTCTTAACCCTATTTTAGAGTCTATTTCAAGTTCTATCATCTTTTCCTGTTCATCATTTCTACCATTCCCTTACCCAGGACCTTTGACACGGAGCACTGCACAAAATAACAGCTCTCCCATTTCCAAGGTTCCCCCCTCTAGTCTAATATTAGACAATAAGAAACCCAATCATCTCAATTCTCAAATCAAGTCATATCATTTTATTCTCATTAAAATATTTCAGTGGCTTCTCATACCCTTCCACTGTACATCAATGCTCACTCCTTAGTGTGGCCTACTATGTGGCCTTTTTTTCACAGCCCTCATTGTTCCCACTATCAGATTATATTAATCAGAAACCAGATCGTTCTTCATTTGTTACATGAACACACAACAAATTATACCTAAAATATGTTTTGTACTATTTTTTACATGATTAGTTCTTTTCATTCTTCAGCTTAGCTTAAATGTTACTTTCTTGAAAAGACCTTCCCTAATCACCTAATAAAAACCTCTCTCTATTTCCCAGTCTCTTATTATTTTCATCATGGCACTGGATACAATTTGCAATCATTTTAGCTGTGTGAGAGGTGTTCTGAACTCTTTTTACTTCCCCTGGAAGATAATCTTTCTAATAGATTGTGAATGATGTTACCTTTACCTTTGTATCTCCAGAACTTAGAGCAGGACCTGACTATTAGACCTTTGGTAAATGTTTATAGCTGAACTAATCCAGGAAAAGCTTCTAAATAGGGCAGTTGGACATGCCAAGAATTTTTGGGGAGATAGGTCAGATATTTACATCTACTGAGAAAATTAGCAATATATAAAGAAAAAGGAAAGCAATTCCCATCGGCTAACAAATCATATCTGTAATCAGAATAATTTACTATTCTTTGACAGTTTTGGTTTGAATTAAAAAACAATTTGTTATTCTTAAATAAATGGACCCAAGTTAAGGTTGTATTGGAGATCTTAGCTTAGGGCCACTAAATTAATTTGCTATCTATTTCTTGGAGACATATAGTCCTGTTCAATTTCACTTCTCTCATTTTCAGAAGAGCTGTTACATAAAGGAAATTTATCTACTTTTTGGACACAAGTGCTTCTAGTCTTAAGCAATTTCTCTCTGCTACTTCCCTCAGGTTTTTCTTCTGTTTTTTTGACCTGTTGACTTCCCCTACTTACATATAAAAATATGGTTTAAACATTGAGCCCCTCTGAGAATATAGTGTCATTCTTTTAACAGCAAAATAGGTAAGTTTAACAATATTTTCCTTGAATTTCATACCCAGCGCTCTTGTTTGCAAAATTTGGACTTAGAGCAGGTAAAACCATGTATTATTGATTTTCTGCACAGAGCTGAATAAATCCAACACATTCCTTCTTCATGTCAGTAACGATATTTCCTCCTTTGTCTGTCTTCCCTCAGCTCAACAATATGCCTCGATGAAAGGACTTGTCCCCAGAAGATGACCAAAGTTGGGAGTTGTCTGAAAGGCATCATTTGTCGGATACTTTAAAAGCAACCTAACAAGAGGAGCAATTATAGACTAGTAAAAATATCTGAAATGTATGTGTGTACAAATACATGTGTGCTGCATGTGTATGATGATAAAAGTAGAAAACATGGTGTAGGAGATAAAAATGAGGAAAGAAGGTCAAAACTACCTCAGGAACCTTGGGTCATAAATTGTACAGCTGTGCATGAAACAGAATTTCTTATGAAACTGGAAATACAGTTGAAGTTGGAATAAAACATATTTTCCCTGTGCCATGAAGTTTTATGACAGATGTGGATGGGGGACTTTAGTCTTATTTTGTGTGTGCCCAGAGAAGAGGATCAATGATTGGAAGTTATAGAGATGCAGGTTCTGGCTCATTTGCATGACGTCCTCCTTAAATAAGAACCATCCAAAAAAGGATGGGTGGATATATGCAGTAGAGGGCTTCCCATTGCTGGAAGAATTCAGGCCTAAAAAAGACAGCTACTTTATGGTCTGCAGAAAAAAAAATTTCTATATTGGGAAACCTATTAGAATAGATGATGGTTTCAACCTTTTATTTCCTGCTTTTCAGTTCATTATACAGACAGTTCTCTTAGTAAACACTTTTTTCCCTTCATAACATATATTCTATATCAACAAATCTCTACTATTAGGCTAGTTTTTTTTTTTTTAACTTGTATATAAAATAATGAAGAACTGTGCATCATGAATCCAGGAACACTAGATATATTTCTGGAGAATGATAAAACAGGCTGGATTATTCATTTTAGCACAGATTATATGATTTCACAGGCAAGTGATCAAATAGTGAATTAATTTAAAAGAAATCCATAAGCAAAAGAAAACATGCAAAGGAAAGATTGTAAGTCTTTATAACAGAAGGAAATTTAGCTATATGATATATTCTCCTCAATTCACTTGATGAGATAGTGAACTTTCTAATTTTTAAAATACATCTCTCCTATCTTAAATAGGTTGCATTTTCTCATTAATACTTTTTGACCATTTCACTGAAAGGACTTTCACCTAGCACCTGCATATCATTCAGGAATACTTTTATATGTTTCCATTTTTAAAATCAAGTGCACGCATAATTATGTATAAGAACCAAAATCTAGAATTATTGTAAGAGGTAAAATATTTTATTCCACTTAGTTATGAAAACCTTAATCCCATAATTAGATGCAAAATAAAGCATAGAATACACAGGTAGATGGAATTGAGAAAAACATTTAATGGGACTCTTTGTCCCTGAAAGGGATTAAGGGAATTTTATTAATTACAATTCTCTAACCTATCCTAAAAAATTTCTAGGGAAAATAATTATCATGTTTGGATAGCCCGAACTTTAGTAGTTATTAATACTATTTTAGTTGTGTTCATGGTCAACTTGAGGCTGGGTACCTTACCTCAGAGCCTGCTAGGAATTTCTGACAGAACTCAGAATCCCCATATAATCACATCACTGTGTCTAATTAATTACCTTTATAGAATTAAATGTCCCATTTGCCTATTTTCTGCCTATAATGGACATTTTTTTGGGCTGTGGAAATGTCAAATTATTGCTATCTCTGAATTTTTAGTTAATCACCACACTGTGTCCAGATAGATCACGTCAAAACATCTTTTTGAAAAAGCCCATCTTGACATCTGACTCAATAGGAACCCCTGCCTTCCTTGTTAGCTGGAAGTTTTCCAAGAGGTTAAAGTTGAATGATTAATGAAAAATACCAACAGACACATACAAAGTTTCTTTAATTCAGGTAAAAATTTTTACTCATTTACTCACATATGGCCACTCAGAGGAGGAAGCATGGTTGTTTCTCTGACAAGGATGCAAACTTCCCAGGCCCAGGAGAAGTCAAGGTACAAACTGTCTGACTTCTATCAGGATCTCAATGGGACTTTCACAAATCTTCCTGGTACTCCTAGAAGTGTACATATATATATATATATATATATATATATATATTTTTTTTTTTTTTTTTTTTTTCCTTAATTACTGGAGATGCTTAAGAAACTCTGGGTACGTGCTGCTCTCTCTCTGACCATGTGTTGTAACTCCATTTAGTGAGACTGGGTGAATTGCGCAGCTGTGTCTCAGTGATACCACCCCTGTAACAGACTCCTGTTTCAGTCTCTTCCGAGTTCTATTTCTGAATTATCCTACCGCATGACTCACGTAGACGTAGTAGCTCATCCATGTAATTTATTGAGTTTGCTCATTCATATCTCCACATCACCTATTAAATGTCCATTCTTCTGAGGCAAAATTCTTCTATATTTGTTTAACCAGTACCTATCAAGGTGACCAGCACATAAATGTTATTCATATTTATGAACCTATATTTACATTATTATAAGATTCCTCTATGCTTTGACATATATGGTACTTTACAGTTATGTACTTCTATCTTGAATTAGCCAGTAAAATAAGAAGCTGCATTTACAAATTATTTGCCACTGATGATTCCTTTTCTTATGACACTTTACCCTCTTATTTTCAAAAGAATGAATTCCTTTGTTTTTCAATTTCCCACAGCTTGCCCTTCTCTTAACATTCTATAATTATGCTGTCTGCTCTGCTGTTTCTTATGCATCTCCAGTAATTAAGAATATATACTCTGCATGCATTCTCTCAGCAAAACTTTGAGAAGCCATTCTACAGCCTTTAAGATTATTCTCTGCCAGGGGACTTAGTAATTTTCAGCTTTAGTTTGTATTTCTTTTCCATGCTTTAGAGCAAAACTTAGAAACTACCAATTAGCTATGAACTTCTGTATTTCTAAAATTTGATTACCTAAAATAACCATTCCCCTGCTCCAAGACCTCTATTTCTATTAACAATATTGTAAATTGTCTCTCTCAGTCATTCACATGCAAAACCTCATGACCCTTTCTCCTATACCTACAGGCAGGTGCCTTTCCTAGTATTGTGCAAAGACCTCTTTCTCTTCCTACTATGGACATCTTAGGTTGCTACCTTTCGTGGTAAATTGCTATGGACTGGCTTAGGGTAATTATTTTGCTATGTTCACAGGATCTGTGAAAGAATAGTTTGCAAAGAAATGGCTTATCTCTGCTGTGTGGGTCTAGGATAACTGGACTTTTTATATGGCAATTGAAGGCTGCAAGAAGAAGTGCTCCAGAAAACCGGATGAAAACTATATCGCCTTTTATGAACTAGCCTCAAAATAAAATAGCATTTTTTCTACCTTCTCTTGGTTACAAATAACTAACAAAGCTGCCCAGGTTCAAGGGACTAGAACATAGATCCACCTTAGAAAACCCTGTGCATGGTGGAATTTGTTTTTATCATGAATGTGTTCACTGGTCACAGAACACATCCTTTCCATGTACAAAATGCATTCATGGTTTCCCCTAAGACTGTCAAAGTTTCAGCCTATTATCACTTTAGTTCAAAGACAGCCCCAAGTTCAGACACCCATGACCCATACAGCTCCACACTGGAGGAAGTCCCTCAGCTGTAATTCTTCTCGTAAACTAGAGAGGCAAGACACCTGTCCCTTACACACTCCCCAAGCGGTGGTGCCACTGGCTAGAAGCAACCATGGACGCTCTGTATCAGCTGAGTCGGCTGCTGCAGTAACAGAATGCCACAGAGCGGGCGGCTTAAACAACAGAAATTATTCTCTCATGGTTCTGGTGGCTGGTGGTCCAAGATCAAAGTGCCAGCAGAGTTGGTTTCCGGCCTGCAGATGTCTGCCTTTGCTCTGCGTCCTCACAGGCCTGTTTTCTGTGGCACTCTTGTTATCTCCTTGTCTACTTATTAGGACACCAGTCCTCTTTACTCGGGCTCCTCCCTTATGACTTTTAAACTTCATTACCTTCTGAAAGGCCCTATCTCCAAATACAGTCACATTGCAGTTAAGGTTTCAATAATAAATTTGGGAAGCACAATTCAGTTTTTAACACACTCCCATTCAAAAACAGGGAACGCTGGAAGCACGCTGCAGCCTCTGCTCCATGGCAATTCTAAATCCAGGCAGGCTGATGGTCCCAGTGTTCTCAGAGTTTTGTTCATGTCTCCTGTCTGTCCTCTGGGGTATCCTTTCTTCCTCTATATAAACTGGCCCAAACTGCAGCTGAGTAACTTTCTAAACTTACTTCCTGTCTGTAAAAGGTTTCTGCTCATCATATGCTCATTAACCTTTTCTGTTCAAGCTGATAACAATTTCTGTACAAAGATACAGACTCGCTATGCATCAATTGATAATCCATGATGCTAAAAAACAAATTAAATAAGATAATACCTATGACCATTGCAGCTGCTTAGAAATACATTCCTAAATACAGGTTTATCTACATCACATGACTTGAGTTTACCAGAATATAGCTGAATGAACTGGGGATGTTCAATCAAACTAAAAGGAATAAATTCCCTGGGTGATTGAATCCAAATAGATTATTATTGAGTAAATGGTAAATTTAAGTTATGAAAAAGACACAGTTCTAGTTACTTCATTCTAGGTATTAAATGTGAAAGACCATTTTGAGTAAGGTATGCTAAACCAAAGTCAAAAGCAAGTCAAATTAGTGGTCACTATTACACAAGTGAGAAATTTAATGTCTAATAGTCCTTTTGCAGAAAAGAAAACAAATCTGAAGACAAAGAAAGGCAAAGAAAAGAAAAAGATGAATCAAGCAGAGACACAGGGAATTCCTGATTCCCTCTACCACAGGCTCTACTATGGCAACTAAATTGCACCCTATTCTCATGTGGACTAAAATCACACCTCCTTTGTTGCTTCACTTTAAGTAATTTTATAACTCCAATATAATCTCCAAATAATCTCCAGAGAGCATGGCCTCTTCCAAGGTTTATCTAAACTCATTCAACATGATCATAAGAGCAACTGTAAAGCTTGAGTAGAGCGGAATTACAACTACAAATACCCTCTTAACCATTATACAGGTATCCTCAAATTTCATAAAGAGGGAAAGTGTTCGTATTTTCTAAGTATTAAATGTAAGAAAATTTAATGGTAAAAAATTAATTTTGTAAGAAAAACAATACACAAAATAAAAGTGAAACAAAGCACATTTTAAAAGGTGAAATTGAAAGGTAGGCATTTATGTGTTTGTGATTCTGTTTTTAAAAGTTAATTCATCTGATAAATATAGAGTATGACTCAATCTTGTGTTGGTTTATATTCATCGTGTATATGTAAAAATGCATTATTAAAACACACAAAAAACTCATCAAAAACAAAGTTACATAATATTCTAAAAGGATATATGGTGGTAAAATGTTAATTGAGATGTTTTAGATTTGTTTTAGTATTATCTGAAATGCCAGACCTATGAATTCAGTTAGAACCCTAAAGCAGAAATAAGTTCTTCATCTTTATTTGAAAAATCAAATAATGGATACAAAGATCTACTTTTTCTCTCATAACAAGAATCAGCTAACCAATACTACAGATAAGGATGTTAACATTCATGTAAGTGGAAAACCAAGTAGTAGTTTTTTCAGGACACCATTACTAAGAGACCTTAAGAATTATTGAAAACTAATTATATTCAAGCTTAAAACTAGGTGGTAATGTTTAAAATTATATCAATTTTGCTTATTTTCTAAGTGTGTATCTTTTCTTTCAGCTAAAAATATCACAATACACCACAACATTCAGAAAGCAGACTTCAATAAAAGCATATTTTTTGAGAAAAAAAAAATCTAGTTTTTTATTTTTCAGATTACTATGAGGGTACATACAGTTAGATTACATTGTTTGCATTTCTAAGGTAAAGTCCAAGTGTAGTTGTGTCCTTCATCTAGGAGGGGTGCCACAAATCCACGCATTGTACCCACCGGATGGAAACTTACTGAATCCCTGCTCCTGTCCTCCCTTCTTGAACTTAATTGAGATTTTCTCTCACAAGGGCCTGTAACTGGTTTCAACTTGTAACTAGTTTCAACTTAGTGTTGAGTACATGGGATGTTTGTTTTCCATCTTTATGATATTTTGTTTAGAAGAATGTTCTCCACATCCTTTAAGGTTGTTATGAAAGATACACAATCTCTGTGGATTGCTACTCAGCCATAGCTATAGTATTTTAAAGGTGAAATAAGTTTTTAGAACTCTTAAACTCTCTGATAAAGTAAATGAGCAAGAAATCTAAGCTAATAAATGTACAAGAGATGAATGTACAAGCTAATAAAAATATCCTATTTCTAATCCAGCCAGGTCAATGAACTTTACTGATCTGAAATTAGATTTTACTTAGCCCTCATTACTGAATATAAGTCATAAAATATTGAGTCTTGACTTGTTAACAGCATTCTTAAGCACTATGCCATCCCATGGCTTGGTGATCCTCACTGTCCCCAAAGTATTCCTAGATAATAGTCTTTTTATCTTTCTCAAGGACAAAGGATAGCTGCCTGTTAATTATTCATATGAATACATCATGTTAATTTGTCTAATTTAAATCATAAAATCTTGATGTAACATAGTAAGGGTGTGTGTGTGTAAACACACATAGATTATATTCTGGTATATATTTATTTTTTATTTTTTATTTTTTTATTTTTTTTTTTTTTGAGATAGTCTCACTATGTTGCCCTCAGTAGAGTGCCATTGCGTCACAGCTTACAGCAACCTCAAACTCTTGGGTTTAAGCAATTCTCTTGCTTCAGCCTACCAAATAGCTGGAACTACAGGTGCCTGTCATAACGCTGGGCCATTTTTTTGTTGTAGTTATCATTGTTGTTTAGCTGGCCTGGGCTGGGTTCAAACTCGGCCAGCCTCAGTGTATGTGGGTGACGTCATAACCCCTGTGCTACAGGTGCTGAGCCCTGGCATATATTTTTATTCTAGTAATATGAGACATAACATGAACTTTTTAAAAATTTTTACTAAATAACTATCTGAAATAAATTTCAATTAAAATACTAAGAATGAATAATAAATAATATGAATAACATGAAAATTTAAATTAATATGTGGACAATAAATGATGTATAGAAAATATCTCATATAGATAATGGTTCCTTTTTTCCTAGATGTTTATTAAATGTTTATATAAAGCATAGCTGTAGTAGATATACTTAATTAAGTACAATTAAATATATATTTTCCAGGTTGTACTGATACTTCAACATAAATCATGCATATTTTGTTCTGAGTATAGCTTAAGGTAATTTTTATACAGCAGGAGTACATAGTCTGCCAAAAAGAGAATAGTACTGTACTTTTAGATAACATGAGTAAATTGATGCATTACAGAAATTCTGTACATCATTTATACATGTCCAAATGTAATAGCATAAAAAGCATCTCCATAAATCATTTTTCTTTCATTATTTAAAGTATAGTAAAGTCACCTCCAAAGTTAAGACAATATTACCCATTTTATTTATTATGGGCTAGAAAATAAAGCTGGTAATCTCTTATAGGACTGCAGGTACATTTTTCCCCCTTGAATTTTCTTTCTTCTCCCTCTCTTTTATGATGTTTTGATGCTGGTTTTACCAGGGAAACAAAACCCATGATAATGTGAAACATAAATTTCCTGAGCTAAATGGAGTCCATTAAGTGCAACACTGAATGCAAAGCTGTTGGATAAGAAATGGCAGGTTACTATAAATTAAGCAATAGCCATTCAGGAGAGTATGACAGCAGAATTTTAAGGCTCTCAGTAGCTCATTTATCAACCACCAAGAATATATCCTGTTTACAGAGAGAGAATATTAAACAAAGAGTCTGAAAAAAAAAAGGAAACTTACAAAATCCTTTCCATTTTTGACAATACACAAAAACATATTTTAATCAGATTACTGTTGAGTCCGTACTGCCTGCTGATAGTCTGATTATATGAGGGCCAAGAATTACGGCATCTTTTAAATTTACTTTTGGTCATTTGAAAGTGTTTGGCTATTATGAAAAGTCAAGCATGGTAAGAGGTGCAGAAAGAGAATAGGTAGATACAGAGATGGATGGACAACAAGCTTATACTTTTTTTTACACTGAACATGACATTTTTACCCTAAAAATTATGTGTATTGAGATGAAGAAGAGAGTAACAAAAACACAGTTTAAGGATCTAACATTTAGGAATTACAGTGGAAATTAAATTCCTCTGCCTTTAACGGTGACATTAATGTTGAAGAATAATTCCCCTCCGTGAGATGCATTTGCTTCTTCAAATAAGAATAATCCCAAGTAAAGTGAAAAATAATTTACAAATTAGGGCAAGGGATTGAATAAAGACACATGTATATTGAAATTCCTTCCTGCCACTACCCTACGAAGGGATGATTGAGGGCACTGGATGCGTACCCTACCCCTATTTTGCTTAGATTTGACATTTGACCTCCATTTAATGAGCATCAGCTCATAGACAGAACAAATATTTTAGGTAACTTCATAAAGAAAGATTCATTACATTTTTCTATCATAAAAACAAAATATGGAATCTTTTCCCCACTGTTTTTAATTGGCTTGTCAAAATCAAATAACAGTAAGTAGCTGGGTTCATCTCTTGGTTCTCTATTCTGTTCCAGATGTCTACCTCTGTGTTTTTGTGCCAGTACCATGCTGTTTTGATCACTATCAATTTGTAGTATAGTCTGAGGTCTGGTAGCATGATTCCTCCTGCTTTGTTTTTATTTCTTAGTAATGCCTTTGCTATTCAAGGTTGTGTCTGATTCCATATAAAACTAATTTCAAGATCTTTAAAGTAAGACAGTGGAGCTTTAATAGAGATTGCATTAAAATTGTATATTGCTTTGGGTAGTATGGACATTTTAACAATGTTGATTCTTCCCAGCCATGAACATGGTATATTTTTTTCATTTGTTAACATTTTCAGCTATTTCTTTTCTTAGAGTTTCATAGTTCTCTTTATAGAGATCTTTCATGTCCTTTGTTAGATAAAATCCCAAATATTTAATCTTCTTTGGCACTACTGTGAATGCAATAGAGTCCTTAACTGTTTTTTCAGCATGACTATTGTTGGTATATATAAAGGCTACCAATTTATGAGTGTTGATTTTGACCTGAGACACTCCTATATTCCTTGATCACTTCAAGAGTTTTGTAGTAGAATCCCTGGTATTTTCCACATATACAATCATATCATCTGTGAAGAGTGTAAGTTTGATCTCTTCTGATCTTATATGGATACTCTTGATCGTCTTTTCTTCCCTAATTGCGATGGTTAAAACTTCCAGTACAATGTTAAAGAGCAGTGGAGACAATGGGCAGCCTTGTCTGGTTCCTGATCTGAGTAGAAATGGTTTCAATTTAACTCCATTCAATATGATATTGGCTGTGGGTTTGCTATAGATGGCCTCTATCAGTTTAAGAAATGTTCCTTCTATACCAATTTTCTTAAGTGTTCTGATCATGAAGGGATGCTGGATATTATCAAAAGATTTTTCTGCATCAATTGAGAGAATCATATGGTCTTTGTTTTTTAATTTGTTTATGTGCTGAAT
>CAUYPK010162067.1:0-16073 GCA_963574355.1 Loris lydekkerianus
AGGAACTTACTGAGCTTCAGGATAGGCTGAAAATAGAGAATGACAACAAAGATTTAAAGATGCCAGCAAGATTTCTGGGTTCAGTGTCTTGTTCATGGTAAGCACCCAATTATTACCTGAAATAAACTGAATTTAATATGAAAAAAAAAAAAAAAAAAAAAAACTAAATGGAAAATGTTGAAAGTTTTTCCTCTGAGAACTGAACATGACAAAACTGCCCACTTTAACCACTCCTATTCAGCATAGTACTGGAAGACCTAGGCAGAGCAATCAGGAAAGAGAAAGAAAGAAAAGTTATCCAAATTGGAAAACAAGAAATGAAATTATCTGTTTGCATATGATATGATCTTCTACGCAGAAAATCCTTAAAAACTGCTCTAAAAGACTTCTGGATTTAATAAGTCATTACATTAAAAACTAATGTTATAAAATTAATATAAAAAATCATTAGCATTCTATACACTGATAAAAACCAAGCTGAGAATCAAATAAAAAACTTGATTTCATTTAAAATACCTGCAATAAATAAATAAAGTAACAAAGTATGTTAATAGTCTCTACAAAGAAAATTATAAAACTGTGACAAAAAAAAAGATTGTACACAAAAATGGTTAAACATCCCATGCTCATGGATTAGATTCAAGATAGTTAAAATGACAATACTGGCTAAAAATTTTACATAATCAGTGCAGTTTTTATAAAAATGCCATCATTTTTCTCAGAACAACAACAACAAAAATTCTAAATTATATACGGAAGCAAAAAAGAAACAGAATAATCTAAGCAATACTAAGCAAAAGGAACACAGCTGGACATATCACATAGCCTTACTTTAAATTATCCTACAAGGCTATGGTAATCAAAGTAGCATGACATTAGTATACAAATAGTTACATAGATCCATAGAACAGAATAAAGAACTCCCAAATAAAGCTGCTTACCTGCTACCAATTGATTTTTGAAAAAGTTGATAAAAACATACACTGGAGAAAGGACACCTTATTCAATAAATGGCACTGTAGAAATTGGATAACCACATGCAGAAGAATGAAAATGGATCCCTTTCTATCATCATCTACTAAATTTATTCTAATGAATTAAAATTTAAATGTGAAGTCTTAAACAATAAAACATTTTAAAAGAAAACCTAAGAAGAATTCTTATGGGTATTTGTCTAGGCAAGGGAATTTTTTTTTTTTTGAGACAGAGTCTCAAACTGTCACCCTGGGTAGAGTGTTGTTGTGTCACAGCTCACAGCAACATCCAACTCTTGGGCTTAAACAGTTCTCTTGCCTCAGTCTCCCAAGCAGCTGGGACTACAGGCACCTGTGCAATGCCTGGATTTTTTTTTTTTAATTGTAATTGTCATTGTTGTTTGGAAAGCCCTGGCTGGATTCAAACCCACCAGCTCTGGTGTATGTGGCTGGTGCCCTAGCCACCGAGGTACAGGCACTAAGCCTAGGCATGGAATTTATATTCAAGACCCTAGAAGCAAATTCAGTAAAAACAAAACAAATAAATTGAACTTAAATAAACAAAAAAGCTTCTACACAGCAAAATAAATAATCAACAGAGTAAATAGACAATCTATTTATGGGCGAAAATATTTGCAAAGTCTGCATTTGACAAAGGCCTAATATCCAGAATCCACAGGGAATGCAACTCAGCAAGAAAACAAAAAGAGAAAAAATTAAGAGTAGACTGAGGATAAAGACATTTTCCAAAGGAACATATCAAAATGGTCAATGAACATGAACAAATGATGAAGATCACTAAGCATTGGAGAAATGCAAACTAAAAATCTCAATAAGGTGCTATTTTACTTCAGTCTGAATTTCTGTTCATTTCTTTTCCTTTTATTAAATCATATGCACATAGATCATGAATACATTTATGCATCTGTGGGGTACAATGTGTTGATTTTTTTATACAATTTGGAGTGTTTACATCAAACTAATTAATATAGCTTTTGCATCATTTACTTTATTATTTTGGTAAGACATTTATGTTCTATACTTGATAAATTTGACTTGTACCATTGCAATATGCTTCATAGGTAAATTTCTGTTCTTAAAAAGCCAAAACAACTAGATATTGGCATAAATATGGTGAAAAAGAAAAGCTTATGCACTGGTGGTAGGAATGTAAATTACTACAACTCCTGTGGAGAACAGTATGGAAATTTCTGAAAGAACTTAAAGTAGATCTACCATTCAATCCAACAATATCCCTGGATATCCACTCAAAAGAAAAGAAGTCATTATGTCAAAAAGAGACTTGTTACATATTACAAGCACAATTACACAGCACAATTCATAAGAGCAATGATCTGAAATCTACCTAAATATCTACCAATCGATGAGTGTACAAAGAAAATGTGTGTGTGGTGTGTATACATGTGTGTATGTGTGTATATACATAATATGTGTATATTATGTGTACATAAACATCATGAACTACTACTCAACCATAAAAAAGAATGAAATATGGTTTTTGTAGCATCTTGGGTAGAACTGGAGGCCATTATCCTAAGTGAAGTAACTCAGGAAAGGAAAATTGAAACCCATGTTCTTACTTATAAATGGGAGGTAAGCTATGAGGATGAGTGATCAAACACAGTGGTTTAATAGACACTGGAAACTCTAAGGATGGGAGGGTAGGAGTGTGGTGAAAGATAAAAATTTCCTATTGAGTATAATGAACACTCATTGGGTGATGAGAACACTAAATGTCCAGACTTTGATGTTATTTGATATATCCATGTAAGAAAAACCCACTTGGACCCCTTAATGTACTGAAATTAAAAAAAAAGTTATATCCACAATATAATATTATTCAGCCATAAAAGGAATAAAATCATGTATTTCTCAGTAATGTGAGTGGAACTGAAAGCCATTTTCTTAAGTGAAACAAATTAGAAAGTCAAATACTGCATGTTCTCAGTCATAATTTAGAAATAAATAATATGTAGTCATGGATCTAGAGTGTGGAAATGTTAATGGAGACTTGGAAAGAAGGAAGGAAGGGAGGGAGGGAGGTGATGAGAAATTACTTAACAGACACAAGGGGCAGTCTTCAGGTAATAGCTTCACTAAAATCCAGAATTCACAACTTTGCAATATATCCACTTAACAAAACTGCACCTGTACCCTTTAACTTTATACAAATACAAAAATCTGCCTGACAGACGTATCCAACCCTCAATCTAAAAAAGTCCCCTAGTATCCTGTGCCACAGCCCCCTTTTTGTCTTTCTTGTGTTCATTATTATCTGAGTTTACCCTTCATGTTTTGGTTCATCATTCTCACTCCTACAAAATGTAACCTAATGAAAGATGTAACCTAGTTTGTCTCTTTTGCTGCTTTTCCCCAATGTCTAGTGTATTTGCTGTCACATAAAACATGCACAACATTTGTTGAATATACTGCATAAACTTATAACTTTCTAGAATTTCTACTTTGGAATCATAATTCTAATCTTTTCAACAGAGAGTCAGAAAAATAGTATCCATAGGTCGCCCACTGAGTCCCAATAGGGTGGATTATTCTATCTGCATTGGGAGGGATTGTTTACTGTGCCGTAGTATCATAGATCATAAGGGTTGCACCAAGCATACACGGAGCAATCCATCTTTCTATGGGAAATACATGTTCCAACTCTTAGGGGCAAATTCACACTCCCAATTAAACACTTCCAAAGGGGAGCACCATCACAAACTCCTTTGGCATCTCTTGCATACTCTTCATCTTTAAGCAGATATGAAAAATTTATAGCAGAACTGTGAGCTGTGACAGGAAGAATACTACAATCGGAGTCAAGATCCTTAGGGACTAATCTTGGCTTTTTTCCGAACAGGCACATTGAAGAAACAACTAAAAAACACTCCAAATTTTGTGATGAATGTATAGATAGGAATGATTTTGGGAATGTACAAATGTGTGACAACAACCTGGGTGAATAGAAATAAAAGATTTATATGTATAAATAAATACTGTGTTACACAAGCACAAATATTACCATTCTTAAATAAAACAGCCTATTGTTTCCCCACTGTTCTGAATTCTAAGTTTGCAGTACAGTATATTTTTATTTTGTCCTTCAGCTTCGCATATGCAGTTATATAGTTTACTTTCCAAAATGTTTAGAACAGATAATTAATTCACAAAATCTCAATAAATAAAATAATTTGGCAATGTAATTCATGAGACTAATTTAAAAAGTCAAATAATATTGATAAGAAAAGCTTAAAACTCAAAGAAGCCCTCCTTTATCCCCATTGTACTATAGCCTCTATCCTTTTCCCTACCACACCAGGCCATTTCTAACAGGAAAATAACCTCAACTTTCTAAACTTCATGTTCTTTATATTAGTGTATAACTACGTGTCAATTAATTCTGAGTAAAATTTATATAACCTATTCCAGCTAAAGCACTTTCTACCATAGTGATATTGAACCTATTATTTAACCTTATTCTACATCAATTTCCTCACCAGTAAATGAGGTTAGTAATTTCAACCCCCTTTTTATGTGCTGACTTTAGTTAATAAATTTAAATTACACAAAATTACATCACTCACCGTAAGCACTAAATTGATGGTGGTTCTCATTGTATTATTATAAGAAACTCACTTATATCTTCTTTCCTTAAACTCATCTTGTAAATCAGATCCGATTTTTTGGTTAAATTTAATTTCTATTTTATTATACAAATACAATCATTCACAGATCCAGCTAGTAGTATATTTAATGTATTTTCTTTTTCATACAACTTCTGGGCATTTCTTTCTGGAGGTGATTTCTCCCCCCTCAACCTTCACACACATACTCCTCCCATTTGTTGTGTTTTCAAAGAAAGTGTAAAATCAATATCTTGTCAAGTTTTTTCTTAACTGTCAATTGCTCTATAAAATGAGTATCAATCCAGTCATCTACGTGATTGTGTCACATAACTTATCAGATTCGTTCACTCTCTGGGATATGCACTTTGGAGCTCTGCAGTTCCCTGTGCCTGTCCAGACTGGTGGCTTTTGAGAACTGCCACATAGCTGTTATATGGGCACTTCCTATTTCAGTAGAGTTTAATGAACGTTCTTTTCTCATTCCATTTTCCTGCATGTCCTTTCTTCTATTTTGCAATTTTCTCATTTCATTGGAGCACATAGATCGGGAGCTTCCAAGTTAAGTTGTTTGTTAGATTTGCTTATTTTTTTTCCTTAAAAGTCTCCTTAAGGTGGAAATCCTCAAGTCACTATTATCAAATGATATTTCCACAATAGCATCCCTATTTAATCACAATTGTTCCTTTATTCTGGGAAAGTCCCATTGTGTTGTTGTGTAATTTTTCCTTCTTGTTGTTTATAGGGAAATGACAATCTCTCTTCTATAAACAAACCTTCTGTTTATCTCTCTGGTCTCTGCTCCACATCTTATTCCTTCTTTCTATTGTATTTGCTATATCCAAGCACATTTTGGGGTGCTTTAGGTTACTTTTAACATTTTTTCATCTACACTCCTTTTCCATACATTTGCATATGAAAATCCATATGATAATGGCCAGGTGTGGTGGCTCACACCTATGATCATATGGATTTGATCATATGGACTTTGGAAGGCTGAGGCAGAACGATCACTCAAGGCCAGAAGTTTGAGATCAACTTGGGCAACACAGGACTCTCTACAAAAAATAAAATAAAATAAAAAGAAAGAAGTGAAAGAAAAGAAGTGAAAAAATGAAGAAAATAGAAAATAAATGAAGAAATAAAAGAAAAATGATAAAAAATGAAATCCCCCAGCATAGAGGCATGGATTTGTAGTCCTAGCTATTTGGGAGGCTGAGACAGGTGATTACATCAGCCCAGGAGTTGAGACTGTGGTGAGTTATGATTATACCACTGCACTCCAGCTTAGATAAGGGACATCCTGTCTCATAAAAAAATATGTCATAGGTGTGTTTATGTGTCACTGTACATATTTGTATAATCTTGAACATGTTAATAACAAATTTTTTCTTAAAGAATTTTTTACTTATATAAGTGACATAAAAATATACACCACTATCCTTATTTAAGAACTTCATCTAGTTATATTAAAAACTTACTTATTTCTCAAATTAAACAAACACATACCTTCATTGTGCCCTCTCTTCAGCTACTACTCTTCATGTGCAGTAATGATGGAAACACTTAAATTCCTGGTTTAGCCCCTTATTGAAATAGAATCTGTAAGAGCAGTGGTTGGCTTATATTATAATCACTGTACTGACTTTTAAAAATTTAGATATACAAAAAAAAAAAAAAAAAAAAAAAATTTAGATATACAGGTTCAACACACAGGTATTTTGACTCAATTATTCTACAGCAAGGACAAGGCATCTGTATTTTAGAAACAAAACAAAAAATTTCCTACACTTACGCTGGTCAGACATGTTTTATTTCTGTTATTTTTGCTTACTATGCTTTTACTGTAGTTTACTAACAACATCCTAAATCCTTTTGAGTTTATAAACTATTCTGAAACAGCCACACAGAGCTATTATATAAGGTTCTTTTATAAACTTTTATATCATAGCACCTTAAAATATGCTCTATCGTTAAATAATCAAACAATATTATTTTGAGAAGTCTTAGTCACACTGATATGTAATCTACATGTTTAAACACACAAGCAACAGAATATCTTTGAAAATTTTCCACTTTTAGGAACTTGTTTTGAAATATATTCCTTGTTCTATCCATCAAACAGGTGGAGGGTTTTGTTTTTAAGGTATCCAGAGTTCATGAAATGATCTAATTTCCATAACTTTCAGTTTGGCTGTTTGATGCTCTTAAAGTCAAGATGCATTCACCTTTCATGTGCTGCTTCAGTATCCTCCTCTGCATCAGTGAACGTGTTTGCTTGGTAACTGTGAACTACCCATTTAGGATAGAAAATAAAGATCTCTTTCAGCAAGCAAGATTTTACCTCATTAAAAGTTAAAAACAATTCAGTGTGATTGGATTCCATTATAGATGATAAGCTATTTAAGAACTAACCATACATTTTCTTTTTAGCTTCCCCCATTATAGTCCAGTCCTGAGCACTCAGAGGTAATACATAGGATCTTATTTTTCATTTCATGATCACTGAACTTTGCAAAGAGGGGCTTTCTATTTCATTCAACTTCCAATTTCCTTGCTAGCTATCAGAAAAATAAAACAGCAGCTATATTCAGAAAATACGATGTAAGAGTCAAAGGTTAATTCATGACTCTAAGGGAGATAAGTATGTTTAAAGAAGAAAGACAACATGGGCCCAGAAATTGCACTGTGTACAAACCAAAATGAAGAAATAATGGAAGCAAATGGTGTTGTGAGAAATATAGACTAAAAGAAGAAAGGTAGAGAGGTCTAATTTAATTTTCTACAGTTTTACTTCCTTCTGTTTGTTTTTACTGAAGCATAATTATCCTCAGTGGCCAGGATACGTAAGTGTCTTTTTAGGTGCACAGCATCTGAGAATGACTTGCAGAGTACCTGGTACAGAATACGACCTCTACCTGATATTACAGAATAAACAACTTAAAATATCTACTGCCTCTTAGAAATTGTGAAATTCTTATTTATTGTCACTGGTAGAAAAAACAGGTCAATATTCTCCATCTCACTCTCTTAAGGAATGCTAGAGTATACATCTCACCCTGACAGTAAAAGGTGATTTGCCAACTGTAGAAGCCATTTTAAAGTGATTAAGAACAGGGTGGTGCCTGTGGCTCAAAGGAGTAGGGCACCGGCCCCATATGCCGGAGGTGGGAGTTCAAACCCAGTCCTGGCCAAAAACTGAAAAAAAAAAAAAAAAAAAAAAAAAAAAATCATTAAGAAGGATTCTTAAAATCAGTTATTTGATAAATGGAAACTATTTTTTGTGTGTTTTAATAACGAGGGTATAAAGATCATGAACTCTATGATTTGACGGTTTATTCTTTTGTGAGGTATTTTCCATTAGCTGTATATTTCCTGCTATCTCGTTCTAAACTGTAGTCAATCATATTTAATATTGTTCTAACTCTTATAAAAATTTTAGTTTGCCTAATATAGTTTTATTTCAGCTCATGTCATTAAGATAGCAACGTCATTGCCTTCTTCATGGAAAAGAGAGAAAATATGTGTAAGTAACCCATTTCGGTAATAGTTATAAAATTAAAACTTGTCAATATTGTAATGGCACTGGATACAAAGTACTATGGTATCAAATTTGAGTATAGAATGTGGCACTTGCAAGGAAGATGTAATTTGTTTCCTATACTCAAGTCTAATACTTGAAATTGTGAAGATGAACCAGATTTTGTACACAAAGCTCTTCTTTATTATTAGTTACTTGAGATCAATTCCATTCACTTGATTTTCAGATTACAGTGTGGATGCTGGGTATCATCAGGCTTTCAGTGTTACAAGGATGGGCCTGTCTATATCAGTGAGGCAGTTTGGAAAAGAAGCCTCAAGCATATTCTCTATGTAGGAAGAAAAGTTTATCAGGCTTATGCACCATTGCTTTGTCAGGGAAATTTCTTACAGCTGTACCAAATGCAATCTATCCCCAAAATAAGATCTACACAAAGAACGGTTAATGTTAGTAGAATGCTAAGCATGTTGTATTAGTAGTTATTTTAAAAAACCCTATTTATTCACAGTAGAGGATACTAAGTAAATAATCCTCATGCAGTTATAGGAATCCTCATGAAATTATAGGAAATAAAGATAGTAAACATCTGTAAGGTCACATAAAAACGAATGCTCCTTTCTGCATGTTCATGCTGTCTTAATTTTTCTAATGCATCCATTGACAGAAACAGTTTTGATGTTAATACTGAGACTTCTTTTTTCTTTTTAATGTTCTTACATCCATCTCTTAACTACTTTTTATTATAAAAATCTTAAAATTATATTCTAAATTGTTAAAATTATGTGTTTCAATCGTAAGATGACAAAATTAGCATCTCCTTTCATTTGGACAAATTAAACAATAGATGCTATTTTTAAAAACATAATTCAACTTCCAATTTTGATGTTTAGAACTTCATTGTTGCTATTTACTGAGTGGAAAGAAGACTGTGCTGGTTATCATGATCCACAAATTATTATTCCAGATCTTTTGTGAGTTATATAACCTTCATCAAGTAATTCTTTCCAGGTCTCTGGGATTCATATTTGAAGTGTGTGAGGAGAGAGAGAAGAGAGGGGGAGGGGAACAGGGAGGGGGGGAATCCAGATTCTCTCTCTGATTCAGTCCAATATTTTCATGAAACTTTAACAAGTTATATATTATATAAAATTGTTATACTTTCAGGGAAATAAATCGGGTCCATATGCTCATTTTGTTTTGGATATTCTTCACATCTATGTTATCATTTAATTATTAAATGTATTCACTTTTATTCTCAAGAGTATCTCAGTTTGGATAACAAATTATATGCTTCCCTTAGGTTTGTGCACTATTGCATGTTAACTCCATTTACATGCAATTCAGGCAAAATAGCAAGTAAACTAAAACACTTTAAATACTTTTTACTTGGCTATAAAAACATCATTAGAGCTTAGTTTTTGAAAATTAGGAGATGCTTAAAATTTAAAAAAAAACAAAAAACTTTTAATGCAATTTATATCAATGTGCCAGTAAGTAATGTCTATTAATCACAGAAAATAGCAAAAACAAGTAAACATAACACTGTCCACTTTAAAAAAAAAAAAAAATCTCTAATTGGAAGGAGTCTGACATATATTGTCATGTCCATTGGATTTAAAAGAAACATCATGAATTTTCTGCTATCCAGGCACTACTCTGTATGCTTTTTCCCCCTCCTCTTTAATGTTTTGTGGCAACATATATATAAATAAAGAAAATGTTATAATAGACTTTTTATGCACCCTACTTCTCTTCAATAATAGTCAAACATTTGCCAAACGGTTTCATATATTTATTCCCTTGCTTTACTATGCCTTGGTTTTGCTGAAACATTTTAAGAAAAATTCTATATAATGTAATTTCATCCATAAATACTTTAATATGTGTTTCTATATAATAGGAATGATTTCATTTTATCCATTTCAATTAAGGAGACAATAAAATAAACATCTTAACAATGGATTTTTTGCAGTTTTTATGTGCTATATAGTCTTCTTCTATGAAACATTTTCCTACCAAATTATACAAAATAGTTATCAGCCCTGCAACGTTTATGCAAATAATTCTACTTTGATCTCTATGACATGGCTAGAAGGAAGTACTAGATCAATTTTATTTTTTTCCTTGTTAAAAATAGGATAGTATATGATCTTGTTGTATAGACATGCTTCCCAGCAATAAGAACAAAGCTGACAAAAACTATTTTTTTTTAAAATAAGCCATTTTCATTCTCTCAAAATTATCCTCATGTAATGCAGCAAATAAAAATTATTTGAGAAAATCTACTAAAACTCAGTAGGAAGAGTATCTTTGGCATTTGAACTATGACTCATTCCCCTCCCTTGCACTGTTCAGTTTGTTGGAAGCTGTAGCCTACTACTATGTATGACTTACAAATGAAAAAAAAAACAGGATCAAATTGCTGCCTCTAATTAAGTCAATCTTTCTTTAGCAAGGCACATTAACCAAACTCTGCCAAATTATACATCTTATTTCATAAAGCATGACACATTGTTCAATATTCCTCTAAAAGGAGTGTTTCACAATCTTTAGAAAACTTGGAAAGTTTTCATTTATGATATTATCCAGTATGGCTTCCATTCCTTTGGGATGTTCTTCTTCCCGTTCAGCTATACCATAAATACAGAACATATTCCAAAACAATGAAAAGAAAGGAAACATCCCTAGCACATCCTATTAAGCAAACATCACCCTGATACCAATACCAGGCAAGATCTACCTAAAAAAGGAGAACTTCAAACCAATTTCTCTAAAGAATATAGATGCAGAAATACTGAATAAAATCTTAGGCAATAGATTATACCTATACATTAAAAAAAAAGACACATCATGATCAAGTAGGCTTCACTTAAGGGACGCAAGGCTGATTTAACATATACAAATCCATAAATGTAATTCACCATATCTACAGAATCAGAAACAAAGGTGAAATGATCTGCTCTATCAATGTAGAAATAGTGTTTGATAAAGTTCAGCATGCTTTTCTAACAAGAACACTTAACAATATAGACATAGGTGGCACACTTATTAAATTGATTAAAGCCATTTATAACAAGCCCATGGTTAACATCACACTGAATGGTGTAAAACTGAAAGCTTTTCCACTTTGAACTGGAACCAGACAAGGATGTCCTCTATCCCCACTACTATTCAACAGAGTGCTAGAGGATCTAGGCAATGCAATCAGGTGAGAGAAGAATCTAGGGTGGTGCCTGTGGCTCAAAGGAGTAGGGTGCTAGCCCCATATTTTGGAGGTGGCGGTTTCAAACCCAGCCCCAGCCAAAAATAGCAAAAAAAAAAAAAAAGGATAGAATGGGCTTCCAAATGGGAGCAGAGGAGGTCAAACCCTTGCTCTTTGCCAATGATATGATTTTATACATAGAAACCCCCAGAGGTCAGTGCCTGTGGCTCAGTAGGTAAGGTACTGGCCCCATGTACTGAGGTTGGCTGGTTCAAACCTGGCCCTGGCCAAACTGCAGCAAAAACATAGCCAGGCATTGTGGCGGGCGCCTGTAGTCCCAGCTACTCAGGAGGCTGAGGCAAGAGAATCACCTAACCCCATGAGCTGGAGGATGCTGTGAGCTGTGTGATACCATGGCACTCTACTGAGAGTGATAAAGTGAAAATCTGTCTCAACAACAACCAAAAAATGATAATGAATAAATAAGTAAATAAAAGAAACACACAGAGACTCTACTGCAAGACTCCTGGAAGTGATTTAGAAATAGTAATGTCTCAGGATATAAAATCAATGTTCACAAATCAACAGCCTTTGTATATGCCAATCCCAGCTAGGTTGAGAAGATAATCAAGAACACAATTCCTGAAGCAGGTTCCCCTCCTTTCCTTTGCCTTTTGGTCTGGCTCTCCCTGTCTTTGGGTTGGTGACTGACTGAATGGAAACCTGCCATCTTGCAGCCACTAACCCATGAGCATTGGCTACCTGGAGACCAGGTCCCTCTGCTGGGGGCCCCCCAGTAGCTGTGCCCTATCATTTGAGAGCCCACTGACTCCCAGCCCACTGTGGAAACTGAGGCCCAGAGAGGTGATGTGATTTGCCTAAAGTCATGCAACTAGTGGCAGAGCCAGGCCTAGAAGCCAAGTGCCCTGGCTCTCAAGACATTCTGCTGCCCGAAGAATGCAACAGTCTCCCATCTAGAAGGAGAGTTAAAGGACAGAAATTTAGCAAGTAACCTGGTGGATTAGAGCTACACCAAGAGACAAGGTTGAAGAATGCACATCAATCCTGCTGAGATGAGCTGCGACCCAAGGATACAAACCAAAGGTACAAAATCCATCACCAAGCAGAGGTCCCCTGCCCCATGAGAACGGCTCGGAGTACCCCATAAACAAATGAGCAGAGTTCAAAAGTCCTCCCATTATACTCCATGGGAGAGACCCTCTAAAAACTGGACCTACTTCCTCTACTAAAGTGTCATGGCACTCTCCTTCCAGGCATAAAACTGTGTAAAACTGTATATATTCTCTACCTGCAATTCTGAGCTCCCAGCACTCCTCTCCACTCTCACTCTGAGGTCTGCAGTCCTGTCACTCAGGAGTCCAGATTCTTGGGTGTTTTCTTGAGAGGTGTGGACAGGGCCTGTACTGCTGCTGACCAGTGTTGATTCTGTGGCATGGGAGTGAGAAGAGGACGTTCAGCTGAGAGGGAAGCACACAAGGAGCGGTGGTGGCTGAGGCAAAGAACAGCAGCCATTTTTGGTAACAATAGGGCCCACACCTGGAAATTCCAGAGTCACACCCACTGTCTCTCTGGGCAACCAGAGGAGGCCGGGCATCTTCTCAGGTGGCAACCACCAGCAGAACAGATCTGGAATGGAAACACAGTCCCCGTGAATAAGGGGTTTGCCTGAGGCAGAACGGCCTCGGTGGAGTGCAGGGACTAAAAAACACATGAGCAGTGCTGACAGACTGCCACTGCAGGGCTGACCCAGAGGACCACTTTACTGAGCCTCAGATGCACCCAGCCCCCAAGGGATCATCAGCCTAGACAAAGGACGGCAGGAGGATAGGACTGACAGCTAATCGTGCTGTGAATACAAAGTTAGATCATAGGCAAGATTAAGAAGGAAATTACCAAATTTTTGGAACAAAATGACAATGAAGACAAAAATTATCAGAACCTCTGGGATACTGCAAAGGCAGTTCTAAGAGGGAAATTTATAGCACTGCATGCCTTCCTCAAGAGAATGAAAAGAGAGGAAGTTAACAACTTAATGAGACATCACAAGCAACTGGAAAAGGAAGAACATTTCAACCCCAAACCTAGTAAAAGAAAGGAAATAACCAAAATTAGAGCAGAATTAAATGAATTTGGAAAAAAAGGATTATACAACAGATCAATAAATCAAAAAGTTGGTTTTTTGAAAAGGTCAGTAAAATAGATAAACCTTTATCTAAACTAACCAGGAAAAAAAGAGTAAAATATCTAATCTCATCAATCAGAAATGACAAAGATGAAATAACAACAGACTCATCAGAAATTTAAAAAATCCTTAATGAATATTACAAGAAACTTTATTCTCGGAAATATGAAAATTTGAGGAAATTGACCGATACTTGGAACCACGTCACCTTCGAAGACTTACTCAGAATCAAGTGGAAATGTTGAACAGGCCTATATCAAGTTCTGAAATAGCATCAACTATACAAAAATCTCCCTAAAAAGAAAAGCCCGGGACCAGACGGTTACACATCAGAATTTGACCAAATCTTAAAAGAGAAACTAGTAACTACATTACTCAATCTGTTCCAAAATATAGAAAAAGAAGGAAGACTACACAACATGTTCTATGAAGCAAACATCACCCTAATCCCCAAACCAGGAAAAGACCAAACAAGAAAAGATAATTATAGACCAATATCACTAATAAATATAGATGTAAAAATATTCAACAAGATCCTAACAAACAGAATCCAGAAACACATCAAACAAATTATACCTCATAACCAAGTCGGTTTTATCCCAGAGTCTCAAGGCTGGTTCAATATACGTAAATTTATAAATATAATTCACCACATAAACAAATTAAAAAACAAAGACCATAGGATTCTCTCAATTGATTCAGAAAAAGCTTTTGATAATATCCAGCATCCTTTCATGGTGAGAACACTTAAGAAAATTGGTATAGAAGGGACATTTCTTAAAGTGATAGAGGCTATCTAAGGCAAACCCACAGCCAATATTGTATTGAATGGAGTGAAATTGAAACCATGTTCACTCAGATCAGGAACCAGACAAGGTTGTCTATTGTCTCCATTGCTTTTTAACATTGTAATGTATGCTTTAGCCATCACAATTAGGGAAGAAAAGGCAATGAAGGGTATCCATATAGGGTAAGAAGAGATCAAACTTTCACTCTTCACAGATGATATGATTGTATACCTGGAGAACACCAGGGATTCTACTACGAAACTCTTAGAAGTGATTAAGAAATACAGAAGCATCACAGGTTACAAAATCAACATTCATAAATCAGTAGCCTGTATATATACCAACAATAGTCAAGCTGAAAATACAGTTAAGGACTCTATTCCAAAGATTAGAGTCCACACTATTCACAGTAGTGCCAAAGAATATGAAATATTTGGGAGTTTATCTAACAAAGGACATGAAATATCTCTATAAAGAGAGCTATAAAACTCTAAGAAAAGAAATAGCTGGAAATGTTAACAAATGGAAAAACATATCATGCTCATGGCTGAGAAGAATCAACATTGTTAAAATGTCTATACTAACCAAAGCAATGTATAATTTTAATGCAATTCCTATTAAAGCTCCACTGTCATACTTTAAAGATCTTGAAAAAATAATACTTTGCTTTATATGGAATCAGAAAACAACATAGATTAGCCAAGACATTACTCAGAAATAAGAATAAAGCAGGAGGAATCACACTACCAGACTTCAGACTATACTACAAATCAATGTGCCAGCATGGTACTGGCACAAAAACAGAGAGGTAGATGTATGGAATAGAATAGAGAATCAAGAGATGAACCCAGCTACTTACTGTTATTGGATCTTTGACAAGCCAATTAAAAACATTCAGTGGGAAACAATTCCCTATTTAACAAATGGTGCTTGGTGAACTGGCTGGCAACCTGTAGAAGACTAAAACTGGACCCACACCTTTCGCCATTAGCTAAGATAGACTCTCACTGGATTAAAGATTTTAACTTAAAGCATGAAACTATAAAAATACTAGAAGAAAATGCAGGGAAAACTTTTGAAGAAATCAGTTTGGGTGAATATTTTATGAAGAGGACCCTCTGGGCAATTGAAGCAGCTTCAGAAATACACTACTGGGATCTGATCAAACTAAAAAACTTCTGCACAGAAAAAAACACAGTAAGTAAAGCAAGCAGACAGCCCTCAGAATGGGAGAAGATATTTTCAGGTTATGTCTCTGACATGGGTTTAATAACCAGAATCCACAGAGAACTCAAATGTATAAGCAAAAAAAGAACAAGTGATCCCATTGCAGGCTGGGCAAGGGATTTGAAGAGAAACTTCTCTGAAGAAGACAGATGCAAAATCTACAAACACATGAAAAAAAGCTCATCATCCTTAATCATCAAAGAAATGCAAATCAAAACTACTTTGAGATATAACCTAACCCAAGTAAGAGTAGCCCACATAACAAAATCCCAAAACCAGAGATGTTGGCATGGATGTGGAGGAAAGGGCACACTTCTACACTGCTGGTGGGAATGCCCACTAATACATTTCTTCTGGAAGGATGTTTGGAGAATACTTAGAGATCTAAAAATAGACCTGCCATTCGATCCTATAATTTCTTTACTAGGTTTATACCCAGAAGACCAAAAGTCACAATATAACAAAGACATCTGTACCAGAATGTTTATTGCAGC